>PVHX01002463.1:0-167591 GCA_004024805.1 Geosciurus inauris
ATGTCTGGGTATAGTCTTGTTTAAATTGAATCTTATTGGAAACCACTGAAATTCCTGCATCTGGATATTTATGTCTTTCCCCAAGTTTGAGAAGTTTTCTTTCATCTCTTTAAATCAATCTTGATTTTATAATTTGCTTGAGCTGTGTTTCTGTCTTTTGTCACCAAATAGTCCTGACTGATACAGGTTCACTATTTGCCAGACTTTGGATATCTTCTGGGGCGTTAAAATCTCCTTAGACTAATACAATGTCAGTTCATCTTTCTGACCAAAAGGGTTTCCCCCCCATCTTTTGTTATAGCTTCTTTTATTTTTATTAGTGTTTTAAATAAATCACTTATTTTGAATTAAATTAGCAGTCATGTTATTTATTTACTTGCTTAAAACATTATGTCAAACATTGCCCCCCCGCTTTATTTGGGTACCAGAGATTGAACTCAGGGGCACTCAACCACCGAGCCACATCCCCAGCCCTATTTTGTATTTCATTTAGAGACAGGGTCTCATTGAGTTGCTTGGTGCCTCGCTTTTGCCAAGGCTGGCTTTGAACTTGTGATCCTCCTGCCTCAGCCTCCTGAGCCGCTGGGATTACAGATGTGTGCCACCGTGCCCAGTCATTGCCCTTTTTTATAGCTATGCCATGATAGGAGGTCCATAGATTTTTGGTGACTTTAGCTTGTACCCCACTGCATTAGGCAGAATGGGCTGGATGAGGCTACAGGAATGAAGTGCCCCCAAATATGAGTGGCTAAACACAAGTTTATTTCTCCTTCATTCCACATGCACCACTGTCCTGACAACCATCCAGCCCAGCAGCCCTCTCTGTGGTGACTCGATGAGTCAGGCTGCTTTGATTTGGAGGCTCCTCCATCATAACCATAAACCCAGCACTGGCCACCACGGGGAAGAGAAAGAACAAGGGGTGCCCTGGGGTTGCTCATTGCCTCAGCCCAGAGGTGACCCTTGTCATACTTTGATTTTATCAACCAGAACTAGTGACAGGATCTTGCATAAGGATGTGGAAAAAATAATCCTTTTACTGCCCAGGGAGGAGAGGAGAACAGGGCAGGGAAGGCCATGCCATGCTGCACTCTTGGCTTCTCTGGGATTTGGGGTAATAAATTAAAGCAGAAGAGAAATTCTTAGGCATCATTTTAAAAACAGCAGAAAATGTTAGATAACATGGGACCCTTATAGCTGGTGTAAGAAGGTGTGGGACAACTCCCCCAAAATTGAGGACAGGTAGAAGAACACAGAGAGGTTCTTGTGTTTGGTTTTTGGTTTTGTTTTTGTGATGCCGAGGGTCAAACAGAGCCTCATTCGTGCTCGATGACACTCTACTTCGGAGCATCCCCAGCCTGGGCACAGTGTCTTGGAGTGGCCTAGCCATGTTGAAGGGGATGGGTGCTGGATCAGCTGATGGACTGAGAGAAAAGAATGAGTGGAAACAGGACGATTTCAGTAAGAAATAGATGGAGTAAAAATAGTAGGAAAGAGGAAGGTGGTAATTGTTAGGTCTGGTCAGGGTCTAAGATGCCCAGTTAGGGAAACTGGTCAGCAGCTGTGGAGCAGCAATAAGCCTGACGTCACCAGTGGACATGCCTCCTGTCAATCAGCGGGTTTTCCTGACCTATCCAGGAAGGACTCTGGCCTTCTCTTCCTGCCCCCGAGCCCTCCCCTTCCTGACCGGGTTTTCTTGAAATTCTCTGTGCATGGAAGATCCAGTGCCGTTCTTCCAGACACGCTCTGGTGAATGGGAGTTTGATCCAAGGGCGTGCATTCCAATAAAGCCCTGCCGAGTGGCTTAATTCTCCTCCCTGGTCATCAAATCTTTACATAATGGTGCCGAAAACTCAGGAGGGCTTTGAACCTCCCTGTACCGGGGTTGACGCAGGCCCTTCAGACCGAGAGAACTCCTGAGCCACTCCCTGTCTTCCTCACCCGGACTGACAAGAATGAGGTAGGCCCCCGCTTCCTCTGGCTTCTCAGCTTGCCCTCCCCCACCGTTCACTCCAGAGTCCCATCCTGTAAGTCGCACGTGCGCATGGGCGCTCTGTCCGCTTGAGGCCGCGGAGATTGGGAAGACGTTCCCACTCTCCGTTGTTAGCCAATCGCTGCTGCCGTCCGGGCCCCGGGAGATTCGAAGGACGCTTCAATCTTCCGCTTGGCCCCGTTCTCCTGTGGGTGCGAGCATTCTTTGGGACACTGAATTATGCCCCCGCCCACTTCCCGGGGCCACCGAGAAGTCACAAGGAATGTTTGATTTTCAAATCCTCACTGATTTGGCTGATTTTTTTCACTGGATGGGGAACGGACAGAAATTCCTTTCATCAAGGCTTTGTTGGAAGTGCGCTCCCCGCCTCCTTTCTTTCCCCTCTGTTCTGTCCTTTCAGGTCCTTCTCTCTGTCTCTCGCTCCATCTGCGTGCACGCCGCTCCGGTGACCTGGTGCGGCTACCAGCTGGAGTGCTCTCTCGCTGGTCTGTGAGCTACTGGCCTGCCCACCCTGCTTTCCTGTGGCTCTCGCTCTGTCGGCGGGTGCTGCTGGGGCAGACTAGCGTGTGGCTGCCACAGAGCAAAAATCCTGTCCCGTTTACTCCTCTATCTCCTTCCTCATGCGGCCGCGCCGCTGGGACCCTGCTGCTCCAGAGGGCTGGCACCGGGGCTGGGCTCACTCTTCCCGCCGCTGTGTAGCCCACCTGCCCCGCCTCCCTGCATTCCTCATTGCGTCTGAGCTGCCTCCCACACAGTGGCCTCGCCCCCCCCCCAGGCTTAGCCCAAAGAAAAAAATGGACAGGAGGTTACTTCACACCTACGTAAGATCCCTCGTCCAGGACTCACAAAGCCTTTCCCCCACTGCCCCAAAGCCCCAAGGCCGAAGCTCCAACTGCTATATCTGCCTTTGGCTGCTCCCCCGACTTGGGGACAATTAAAAATTGACTCAAAAAGCAGAAAACACACTGCAAAAAATGGGTCGATTTCTTAATTCTGTTACCAGATAGATATTCTCAATGCACAAAACAAAACGGACTTATGTTCAAATTAACTTGATGTTTCTCTTTCTCCTTCCCTCCTCTCTCCCTCTCCTTTTTTCTCCTGTTGCTTTATTAAAATAATTAACAGCTATATCATTTTTTCCAGTACTCTAGGATTTTAAATTCTATATATATATATGTTTTTTTAAGTTCCTGATTTTGACTCTGTGCGCTGAAATTAAGATTTCTGATCAGATATATTTTATCCAACTATAAAAGTTTTTTTACACTCTACTTTGCTCAGAAACAAATTTACAAAATATACCTTTAATTCAGGAGGCCTCTGTTTTTTCATGTGATGTCTATACATGTTTTGTCTTGCGTATTGTTTACATGTGTTCATATATCAAATCTAATATATGGAGCGATCATAAACTAAAATTAAAAAATGGATCCAAATACCTTTAATTCACATGATTGAAAAGGTTCGATTTGAATTGGGTAAACAAAAATAAAGACGTCTTTAGAATTACTCAACTCACAAGTCTTTCCACATGGTCAAAGGACTAATAACATGTTAATGTCTATAAAATGTCTAATATATATCTCATTGTCAAAAATTTCTTTAACGGAAAAATGTTACTGTTAAATATGCTTGTCTAATGTCTTGGTTTTTTAATGAAAATAAGCAAATCAGATCTGATATTGAGTACTCAAATATGTTTATTAGATAAAAGGTTAACTGTTAAATCCAATACCAAATATTTTAATTCCTTTAAATTCCATAGGATAACATTTTAATGTTTTCATAAATGGTAAATTTTATCAACGGAATATAAAATTGCTTTGTCATCATTAGAAACAAAATTACTTAAACATTGTGTTTTCATAAATGGTAAATGAATGTAATTCTCTAACCCAGCCTAATTCTATCTTAGGATTGAAAGCCAATTAGACAAGAGGTCATAAAAGTTTATTTTGTTTTACTTGCTTGGACTATGTTTGGCTTTGATTGGGTAATTATGCTTCTTAAAATCTAAACCACGCCCTCATGCTAAAACCTGAATTTCCCCTTATCTAGGATGCTAAGCTATATAAGTCATTGGTTTGCCATCTGCCTCTCTGTATTATCCTATCTGTTCTAAATTCCTAAGATACTTACCTTAATAATTCTCTGTGTTGCAGAAACTTCCCTGCTTTCCTCAGAGGACAGCCACCATGTGACTAATATGAGCTTACTTAATTTAAATCTAAAGGTTAAACTCAATTGTCCTTTCTTTCAACACAAAGGTTTATAAATCTCTAAAGGCTTTTACTGTTTCATTTAAAGTACTATAAATAACATAAGGTATTTCTTATCATTAAAATGGAGTAATTTGCCTAACTTCCAAATTTACAAGGATTATTTTGGGATGTGGATCTAAATGAAGGGTAAATTTCTATGTTTATGTTTATGACTAATTTAAAGGTTAACATCTAAATTTTCCTTCAAAACTAAATTTAATATAATGACATCAATGTAATTCTGATCCTATATTAAATGTGTTCATTTCTTCCAGGTATACAAGTCTTTAAAATAGAAGCTTTAAAAAATGTTTTATCAAGTGTGGGAGAGAGCTGGCCTGGGTGTTCCCACAGTAATGTGCAACAGTATCGGGTTTCTCAATCATGTGGCTTGACCAAAGTTCCGTGTTCTTGTAACAGTTCCGCATTCCTGTAAAACTCAAAATTAGTAAAGTAGTAACACTTTGTTAGACTTCGGTGCATCCAGTTGTACCCTGTGGCGCTTCGGGGTGAGAGGGCATCCTAAGATATATATACCTAACTCAGTGGAATAAACGGGACTTGAGTCTTGCCTTGTCTTTTATGTGTGTGCGTGTAACTCTTATCCGCAGCGCCCTTGCCGATCCTAGTTTCACTTTGTGCTGGTGCAGGCGCCGGCATCTGGAGGTCCCACCGAGACCGGAAGAAGGGGATATTGCTGACGGATGCCCCGGAGAGGCTAGCCGGTACATTTGTGTTGGGGTGAATTGTGTGAAGTGCTGAACATGGGTACACAACATAGCAAAGAAATACTGGAGAACCAGACAAAGGGTTTGTTGAAAAGGCAAGGTACAGGGTTGAAAACTAGCACTATATCTGATTTTTTAAAAACTATAGAACAGACTAGTCCTTGGTTTCTACATTCTGGTGGGCTTTATGTTACAGATTGGGAACAAGTCCGAGTGGACTTGCAAAATAAGTTGCGCACGGACAGACCAGATGCTGTCCCCACTGCAGCCTTCTCTGTATGGAGATTAATTAAGGATTCTTTGTTAAGTAAAAAGGTGTTAATCCAAGAAACAAAAGGGAGTTATGTTCAAACTAACTTGAGGTTTCTCTTTCCCCTTCCCTCCTCTCTCCCTCTCCTTTTTTCTCGTGTTGCTTTATTAAAGTAATTAACAGCTATGTCATTTCTTCCAGGACTCTAGGGTTTTGAATTCTATATATATATTTTTAAGTTCCTGATTTTAACTCTGCATGCTAAAATTAAGATTTCTGTTCAGATATATTTTATCCAACTATAAAAGTTTTTTTTTGTTACACTCTACTTTGCTCAGACAAGGTATACCTTTAATTAAAGAGGCCTCTGTTTTTCATGTGATGTCTATACGTGTTTTGTCTTGTGTATTGTTTACATGTTTGTGTATCAAATCTAATATATGGAGCGCTCATAAACTAAAATTAAAAAATGGATCCAAATACCTTTGATTCACGTGATTCAAAAGTGTGATTTAAATTGGGTAAACAAATGAAATTAATAAAATCTTTAAAATCACTACCTCACATTTTTCTTTCCAGATGGTTGGACAATGAAGAATATTGTTCTTATAAAATATTTAAAGTGTAATTAATCATCCTTCTTTCTAGGATTTCCTTCAGCAAAAAAAATGATGACTTAAAAGTGCTAACTAAACATGGTTTTTATGGATAGCCTGAGTTAAGGTTAAATAGATCAAACTTAACATATGGGACAAGCTCTATAAATGTGGGTTTCATAAAGTTGTTGCTCATTGAAGGATTTAAAATTGCTTTGTCATCACTGAAACAAAATTACTTAATTTAAAGCCCAACAGGTATAACTCTATGTACTTAAGCATTGTGTTTTTCATAAATGATAATCAAGTGTAATTCTCTAACACAGCCTAATTCTATCTTAAGGTTGAAAGCCAGTTCAACAAAAGGTCATAAAAGTTTATTTTCTGTTCTAACAACTCAGCCTGTCTCTCAGATGCTGCAAAGGCAAGGGTATTTTCCTGGGTTAGGATTAGGGAAGGATCAACAAGGAATCCTTAAACCATTAACTATTGAAGACCAAATAACTAGGCTTCCTGGAGATCGAACGGGTCTTGGAAATTTTTGGTAAGGGCTACTGTAAATACAGCTTCTAAAATAGAACTCATACCGATCACATGGAAATCTGATAACCCTATATAGGTGGAACAGTGGCCCTTATCTAAAGAAAAGTTAGAGGCTGCAAATAAATTGGTGGAAGAACAATTAAAAGCAGGACATCTTGTCCCTTCTATTTCTCCCTGGAATACTCCAATCTTTGTAATCAAAAAGAAATAGGGAAAATGGAGATTGCTACAGGACCTGAGAGCTGTTAACAAGGTTATGCAAATCATGGGGCCGATGCAATTAGGTTTGCCAGTTCCATCCACCATTCCTAAAGATTGGCATTTGATAGTGATTGATCTCAAAAATTGTTTTTTTCACATACACTTGCATGAAAAAGACTGTGAAAAATTTGCATTCAGTGTTCCTTCTACTAATCTACAACAACCCTCACGGAGATACCAATGGACTGTTTTGCCACAAGGTATGGCTAACAGTCCTACTCTTTGTCAGATGTATGTATCTGCAGCACTACAACCTGTAAGAGATAAGTATGAGCAGTTATATATCATTCATTATATGGATGATATTTTAATAGCTGCACCTGTAGAAAGTCAATTATTAGCAGCTTTTGGTGATCTGATTGTGTATCTGAGGAATGCCAACTTATTTATTGCTCCTGATAAAGTCCAAAAAGTACCGCCATATCAATATCTAGGTCACAGATTGGAAGCATATGGAATTAAACCACAAAAAATACAACTTAGATTGGATAAATTGCAAAATCTAAATGATTTCCAAAAACTTTTAGAGGACATTAACTGGTTGCGACCATCTCTACACATTACTACAGGTCAACTACAACTTTTGTTCAATATCCTTAGAGGTGATTCTGATCCTAACTCCCCAAGGCATTTAACAAAAGAGGACTGAGAAAGCATCAGGAAGGTAGAGGAAGCCTTGGAGGAAGCACACCTATCTTATATTAATTATTCTGCACCACTTAAGTTGATTGTATTCCCGTCTCAATATTCTATGGAAGTGTTTTGGCAGACAGGGCCTATCTTGTGAGTGCATCAAAAAACCTCTCCTGTTTCCAGTGTTGCGCCCTACCCTACTGCTGTTTGCCAATTATTGTTTAAAGGATTAAAGATGTCTCTGCAGACCTTTGGTAAAGAGCCAGATGTTGTTATACAACCTTATACTACAGCTCAAATACAACAGTTAGCTAATAATAACAATGATTGGGCCATTTTTGTTTGTACATATAATAACCAACTAGACAATCATTATCCCTCTTGTAAACTACTTCAGTTCTTTAAGGAGCACCCTGTTGTTTTTCCAAAAATTGTCAAATCTACCCCAATCCCTGGAGCTCAGACCGTCTTCACTGACGGCTCTTCCAATGGGAGCTCTATTGCTTGCTTTGCAAATGTATCCCCAAGGTCAAGCAATCATTGAGCGTACTCATCTAACTATTGAAACCTATCTTTCCAAAACAAAGAAGGGGGAATTCCCTTCCCTGCATGGTAGACTTGCTCATATTCTCTTTATTTTAAATTTTTTGAATGTTGATTCCAAGGGACACTCAGCGGTGCTGTGGCATTGGAATCCTTGCCGCTGTGATCTGGGCCTTGCCCGTTGGAAGGATTTACAAACTGGAGCATGGCGTGGCCTGGATCCCATTTTGACATGCACTAGAGGCTCAGCTTGCATATTTCCCAAGAATTCTGAGTCCCTTATATGGGTACCAGAAAGATGTGTTAAACCTGTGAATGCTCACAATAACTCCACCCAGGGGACTACTCCTGAGAATACTTCTTCCTTTTTGCCACAGGGTGAAGTGCTGGCAGTGGGCTGTTGTCATTGGGCTGGTAAGTATCCTTCTCATCTGGATTGCAGCCATTATTGGTCTAGCCCTCAGTGACCTTCTGGAGTCATTGAAACATTCTCATAACAACTCATCATGATCCTGTTTCTCTTTTTGGCCTTTTCCTTGTCATGCTCACACAGGACAGTTTATTGGGGAATCGTGAAATGGCCTCCTGTGTTAATGCCCGTAGGTTTTGATACGGAAGTATGGCCTCAAGTATATGCATCCAATGTCAGCACAGGCCTTGCCTCAATCCCCATTATAGACAGGGAACAAGCTAATTTTACATTGTCTATTAATATTTCCCAGACATTATGCTTTACAATATTAGAGGGTGATTATACTGATTCCTCACCATGTGTTTTGCTTGGTAATGCTACCTTGCTCAATTTTCCAATAATCATACTAATGCTTCTGTTTTGGGTTTTGCGGATATTTTATATCCTATTTTACTAAATTCAACACCTCCAAAACATGCCCTTAGACCCTTGGGAACATGTTGGCCAGGGAGGCATCAATATGATTTCCATCTTCCTCTTCCCTGGTTAAGTTGTATCTCCACTCAAGCTTGGAAAGTCAAACCTCGTGGTCATTGGTATGGTCATAGGCCTGTATTTAGAAATGATACTCACCAATCCTCCCCTTACCTTTTTGATGATCCAAAAATGCACAAGAGACCTCAGGTATGGGAGAGTCATATGATGTGTAGACCTTCTGCGTGTTTAGATATGAGACCTATCCTCTTTTAGCAGGGAGCTGTCTTTAACAGCAGTGCCTTTTGGAATGTCTCAGGCTCCTTTGAAGGTTCTGTGAATGTAACTTTTATAAAACGCGCTGCATTTAGATCCGCAGCGTGTGTTACCTCTCCCTTCTTTTGGGTGGTTACTAATGGGTCCTTCAGTAATAATACCATTTTGAATTGCTCTCAGTCTCTTTGCTACCTGGCTAATTGTTGGTTGAATGAAACCAATGCCATTTTGGTCCACATTCCTACCTTTTTGATATATCCTGTTAATGTGTCTAAGCCTTTCTTCCCAGTGCAACTTTACAGAACCCCATGGGTTTTTGGGATTACAGCTGCAGTAGTCACAACCATCGCTGCTGCCTCTGCTGCTGCTGGTGCAATGGGAATCGCGCTAGCTCAGTCTGCTGCGACGGCTGTGACAGTGGAGACGTTAGCACGTGGTACTGCTGATGCACTTACGTCACCACAGGCCGTCAACAATCATTTTCAAGGGGCATTGTTAAATTTGAATCGGCAGACCTCATTACTACAGGAACAGATTAATGTATTATGGAGCTCCATACAAACCTTGTGTGATGCTCACTATAAACATCTTTGTGTTACCCCTCATAAGGTTACTAGCTTGTCTAGTACTTTGTTTCAGTTAAATCAGTATTTAGCAGGGCCCTGGAATTGGCAATATTTGAACTTTACTTTTCAATTGTTAGCCCAAATTGAGACTATAAATGAGACTCAGGTTGATTTAGTGGATTCCAGTGCAGTTCTCTCTGCTTTGCAAAGTTTGGAACAATGTTACATCAGTGTGCTGGGTCAATAGCCTTGATTGTACTCCTGTTGGTTGCCATAGTACTGTTGGGATGGTGGTCCTGCAAAATTGTAAGATCAATTCAAAATCAACAAGGACATCAATATCAGGCCATGATAGCTCTTTATAGAAACGACCCTCTGCCCAAATCTGGCTGGGCTAGGAAAATCCTAGGAAATCCTAGGAAAACCCATTGGCAATCCTAGGAAAGCCAATGACGGGTAAGATGGGAGTGTGGTCACAAGCAACCTAAGACAGGAAGTATACCATGTCATCAGAAGGTATGCTCTCCAATGATGGGTAAGCTGTGTTCCAGGGTTCCCACAACCTAAGACAGGCTCTAGGAAAAGAGAGGGGGAATTGTGGGAAAGAGCTGGCCTGGGTGTTCCCACAGTAATGTGCAACAGTATCAGGTTTCTCAATCATGTGGCTTGACCAAAGTTCTGTGTTCTTGTAACAGTTCTGCATTCCTGTAAAACCGCAAGATTAGTAAAGTAGTAACACTTTGTAAGACTTCGGTGCATCCGGTTGTACCCTGTGGCGCTTCTGGGTGAGAGGGCATCCTAAGATATATATACCCAAGTCAGCAGAATAAACGGGACTTGAGTCTTGCCTTGTCTTTTGTGTGGGTGTGTGTAACTCTTATCCGCAGCACCCTTGCCAATCCTAGTTTCACTTTGTGCTGGTGCAGGCGCTGGCAATCAAGCTGATGTTCTCCAAACTGAACTTGTATGGTATCCATTCATATCATTTAATGTTTTATAACTGAACCTATCATCAATAAGGTAAGACTTTAAGTTATTTTTACATCTGAGTGATCTTTTAAATAAATGAGGACCTAATCTATTTAATATTCTGCTAAGATTTTACAAGGAGCTCTGTCTTACCTAAGATAGTTCTGTCTCCCAATTTACTACAGTGGCTTCAAAGTAATTGAGACTCCAGTTCATTTAAAGATGTGTTCAAAAGATTAATTTTGTTGTAAAGATCATTAAGACCTCAAACAGGGACATAATATATAACTCAGCCAAACTTTAAGAAAGCTGTTACACAAACTAAATATGTTTTGCTGTTGTTGATTTTATTTTTGTATTTTACTGAAACTCTAACTATTGCCTGTTAATGTTTTATAGAGGTACTACTTCAGGAACAACCAACCCAAATTATTTTAACATAGATCAGCTACCACCACCTATAAAATAGATCTTAAAATTAAAGCCCAGTACCCTCACTTTGTAACTGGTGAGACTGGCTTGCTGAGTGTTTAAGATCAAGACTTAAAAACTAAAATTAAATTAAAGGGCCAAGAAAACCAGTATTTGGCTCTTGCCCTTTGAGTCAAACTGAATCCAAAGAATGAGGAAACTTCTCTGAAGCGCTCTACATCTCTGGGCCGCAGGATCTCTTTCTGAGACCATTAGAGAATTAAAGAGCCAATCAAATGCCATACAAAGAAGAGGAAGGTCACCAAAGAGGGGGAACTGTCCCTCAGGCTTCCCAGGCAAGCTGCATCAGCACCAGACTTCTCCAGACCTCGACCTGTCCTAACGCAGATGGCACTAGCATAGCTAACGTGCTGCCTTCAAGTTCCTCAAGGATGCCTCCCCAAAAAACAAAAGGTGACTCTTAACAATCTGTAAGAACAAAAGTCAATTTGACTTGCTTCATCTTAAACACCTAGCAAAACCAAAAACATAGCCGTTCCTGGGCATTTAAAATAATTTAAAGGTAGACATCTGTGACATTAAAAACTAAATACTATGCGTACATACCTTGTGCTCTCCAGCCTTGTTATAGGGACTTAACTGTACAATGAGACTGAATTACCATGACTTGTTACCACCTCCCTTTCTAGGGCAAACAAGGGCCATCTTTCTATTGATAATAGTTGGGCTCTCCTTGGCCCCCATTCACTGCCTCTGGGCTAAGGCAAGAGGACTTGATTATGCAGTAATCGCTACTTAAGAACTTAAACAAATTTCATTACAGAACCGACCAGCCTTGAACTCCCATCACGCTGGACTCCCACCAAACAAAATTTCTCGGCAGCCCCCCTTCTTTTTGTGCTAATCAGTAATCTCTCCCAAGCTTCTGTTTCTACCCACAGATGATGTTTCTACATTCAAACAACATGACTGACAACCAGAGGCTCCCACACCCCTGCATCTGCTTCCCTGCCTGACCGACGTCCCGGCCGCACCTCCATCTCTTGACGTCCCCAATCCTGCATGAAGTAGCCAGACCGAATCTGCTGTCCTATATCACCGAAAAGGCTGGAATGTTAGGTCTGGTCAGGGTCTAAGATGCCCAATTAGGGGGACCAGTCAGGAGCTGTGGAGCAGCAGCAAGCCTGACGCCACCAGTGGACATGCCTCCTGTCAATCAGCTGGTTTTCCTGACCTATCCAGGAAGGACTCTGGCCTTCTCTTCTTGTCCCCGAGCCTTCCCCTTCCTGACCAGGTTTTCTTGAAATTCTCTGGGCACGGAAGATCCAGCGCCATTCTTCCGGACACGCTCTGGTGAACAGGAGTTTGGTCCGAGGGCGTGTATTCCAATAAAGCCTTGCTGAGTGGCTTAATTCTCCTCCCTGGTCGTCAAATCTTTACAGTAATAATGAACTGTTGGGTACTGACCATGGACCTGGGGCTTGTCAAGCACTTTGTACATTCAGCCCTCTCAAAAACCCAGGAGGAACCGGGCGTGGTGGCGCAAGCCTGTAATCCCAGCACTTTGGGAGGCTGAGACAGGAGAATCACGAGTTCAAAGCCAGCCTCAGCAACTTAGCAAGGAGCTAAGCAACTCAGTGAGACCCTGTCTCTACATAAAACACAAAATAGGGCTGGGGGTGTGGCTCAGTGGTCAAGTGCCCCTGAGTTCAATCCCGGGTACCAAAAAAACCCCCAAGCAAAACAACAACAAAAAACCCAGGAGGCAAATATGTTACAACCCAGACTTGACAGGTGAAGGACTCAGAGTTATTAAGTAACTTTTTCAGGGTCACTCAACTCGGGCCAGTGGTGGTGGAGCTGGATCCTCCAATCTCCTCCCAGAATCTGAAGTCCATCTCAGAGACTGAAACCTGGGCTCTTCACTGTCACACTTGCCACCTGTCAAGATATCCTAAAAGGGGAGGGAGGCAGGGAGCAGGGACTTCCGTCCTTTAAGAAGTGCTCTTGCTGGACGAGGTGTCAGGAACACAGAAGATGCTCAATATGTCTTCTTCCTTCTTGCCCGCTCCCTGAGCTCCCTGGGCTGAGAACAGGATTGTGTCCCCTGTGGTCACCTACTTTTCTATCATCTGTGAGTGGGATGGGCCTGGGATTCTTGTTCAGACTGATGAGGGTGTCCACCTGCTGTCAGTGGAGGAGGAAGGACACTACTAGGCCTCGGCATGTTCTCAGAATGTTCTAGGACAGCTGGGAATACTCTAGTGTGGGTGCTTTGTAAAACACCCTTCTGGGTCCTCCCCCTGCAGGTGCTGCCAGGGTAAGAGAGTCAGGAAGACACAGGTCCACCTAAATCAGGGGTGATGATAGTCTTGGTGGGGTGCAGGAGCTAATTCTACAAAGTGCTGAGCACAGTCCCAGGCACAGACACTGGACATACAACCAGTAGAGCTCTTGATTACCCCTGTCACAGATGTGGAAAATGGAGAGTGAGGCCCAACAGTTGTCCAGGCTTGTGACAAAAAGTATGTGGCAGCCACATCTGTCAACCCAGCGGCTCGGGAGACTGAGACAGGAGATCGCCAGTTCAAAGCCACCCTCAGCAACGGCGAGGCGCTAAGTAACTCAGTGAGACCCTGTCTCTACATAAAACACAAAATAGGGCTGGGGATGTGGCTCAGTGGTCGAGTGCCCCTGAGTTCAATCCCTGGTACCAAAAAAGAAAAAAGGAAAAGAAAAAAGAGAAAAATAAAAAAAAAGTAAATGGCAGCGCTGGAGCCTAAATCCAGGTCTGAGCCACAGAATTAGCCCCTGCTCCCTGCAGACCCTGGGTGACATTAGCTGAGCAGTTCACCTGGGATTTTTAGGCAGAATTATAAGAAGAGAATTCCTGCCTTTTCCATTATAATTCTGTTTGGAGTATAGAATATTATGCAATTAATGCTCCTTCTGTTATATTGGAGTGCTGAATCCTCTCAGAATTTTGTATTAAAAAGGTTTTTCTGACAAACTGGCATGATTGTTAACAATGCTGTAAGGGAAGAAAATAAAAATTTCCTCAACTATCAGGAGTTACTGATTTTATTATTGCTGTGCTGGGGATCCAACCCAGGGCGTCATGCCTGCTGGGCAAACATTCTACCACTGAGTTGCACCTCCAGGCCTAATCTCTTTTCTTTCTTCTTCCTTTGTGTGTGTGTGTGTTTGTGTGTGTGTGTGTGTTACTGGGATCCAACCCAGGTCCTTGCAAATGCTAGGCAAGTGGTCTTCCACTGAGCTACATCCCCAGCTAGTTGGTACTTGGAGTAGACCCTTTTAACAAAAGACAGATTAACAAGAAAAACAAAACAAAACAATTTACTAATGCATGCAGCTCATGTCAACTGGGAGAAACCACAACAAAAAATAAGTCAAAGCAGTGGCTTAGAACTCTGGTTTATGTATCAACTTCAATAAAGAACAATATGTTTACAGAGAAATAGCAGAGCAAAGAGTTTTAGGGTTTTTTGTTTTGTTTTGTTTTGGTACTGCGGAATGAACCCAGGGGCTCTTAACCACTGAGCTACATCCCCAACCTTTTTTTTTCAACTGGGGATTGAACTCAGGGGCACTCGACCACTGAGCCACTTCCCCAGCCCTATTTTGTGTTTTATGTAGAGACAGGGTCTCCCTGAGTTGCTAGCGCCTTGCCGTTGCTGAGGCTGGCTTTGAACTCGCCATCCTCCTGTCTCAGCCTCCCAAAGTGCTGGGATTACAGGTGTGCGCCACCACGCCTGGCTCCCCATCCCTTTTTAATATTTTATTTAGAGACAGAGTCTCGCTAAGTTGCTTAGAGCCTTGCTCAGTTGCTGAGGCTGGCTTTGAACTTGTGGTCCTCCTGCCTCAGCCTCCCCAAGTTGCTGCCCTTAGTTCTTAGGTGGATTCTTTGGCTGGTTCTAGGAACCAAATTGGTACAGCCTGTTTAGGAAGAATTTTATTAAATTTACATGTACATGAGAATCTTTACAAGTGTGAAGTCTGAGAAATGATGAATGCATCATGCTTTCATACATCTTAGTCGAAGAACAATAACTTTGTAAAGGAATAACAGGACAGATGGGTCTTGGGATGAGGTTAGTGAATTCCAGGCTGACACCAAGAGAAAAAGGGGACATGTAAAAGTTAGTGGAAGATACAAGTTATTTCAACAAATGTGTTTATTCAGGTTCAAGGTAGCTCCAGTTACCAGGCTCTGTTGATCAAGGACCTTTTCCTGCCTAGGTATGGGGAATCTTTATGGCTTTACATAGAAAAAGACAAGCAAAATAGCCCTTTCTGAAGTTATAGTTGCTCAATTATTACAGTTTAATATACCAATTTGGTATATTTTGAGATGACAGATCTTTAACTCCTTCAATAGTAAGTGTGTAGATGTTGACTTTTTATTTTATTTTTTAGTTTTTTTTATTCCATTGAGCCACATCCCCAGCCCTTTTTATTTTGAGACAGGGTCTTACTAAGTTGCTTTAGGGCCTTGCTGAGTTGCTGAGGCTGGCCTCAAACTTGTGATCCTGGATCACTGGGATTACAGGTATGTACCACCACGCCTGGCAATGTTGACATTTTACATGGGGACTTGTTTAGAAGAAGTATCCAAAAGAAAAAAAAAAAACCTGAAGAAAACAAGGGAATGGGCTGGGTGGCTCACCTGGGAAGGATCCTCCTGACTCAGGAAAACACACTGAGGTGGGGTGTGCCTGGAGCATGTGGGGGGACCAAGGCAGCCAAAGCTATATGAGTGAGGGAGAGAATGGGGGGAAGGTCAGAGGTGAAGAGGGAGCAGGACACATAGGACCCTTGAGATTGCAGGAAGGACTGGATCCTGATGGATGGCTCTGTGCACAGTGCTAAGTCTGCCTAGAATTGAAACAGGGTCATTCTGGCTCCTCTGTTGAGAACAGGCTGTAGGGGGCAAAGGCTGTGTCAGGGAGGGCAGTAACCCAGATGAAGGGCAGGCACTTCCTCTCCACTGTGCCCAGCATGCCCCTAGTACACTTCCTGGCACAAAGTGGGCATTCAACAAATATTTATCAAATTAGTGATGTCCAAGTTCCAGCTCTCAGACTGGTGACATGTAGACTAAATGAGAAGGTATAGAAAGAGAACCCAGTTGGGTGCCACGGCACATGTCTGTAATCCCAGCCACTCTGGAGGCTGAGGCAGGAGGATGGTGAGTTCAAAGTCAGCCTCAGCAACTTAACAAGGCCTAAAGAAACTCAGGGAGACCCTGCATCTAAATAAAATACAAAATAGGGCTGGGAATGTAGCTCAGTGGTTAAGTATCCCTGGGTTCAATCCCCAGTACCAAAGAAAATAAAAGACAACCCAGGCCAATAGGTTGCTAAAGGACTTTTATACATAGGTTTCTGTTGAGAAAGCAAAATTTGAATTTTAGCATGGCCTGCAGGTATTTCTGGGCAGGCAGGGCTGGCTTTTTGTATCATTTAGGAAACACATTTAATTCCAGGCAACAGAGATTGACTAACAAGGACTTAAACAAACAGGGATTCGTTTTTATTTACAAGAATCTGGAGAAGGACATTGGATTGGTCAAATGATGATAGGGTTTACTTCTCTCTGATTCTCTTGGCCTTTTGCTCATGCAGCAAAATAGTTGCTGTAGCTCCAGGTATCGTATCCTCAATCAAGGCAGGAAGAAGAGAGGAGCAAGGGGAAGGAATTTGCCATGCTTCTTTTGATCAGAAAAGCATAAGCTTTCCCAGAAGCCCCTGTAGACTTCCACTTACATGTCATTAGCCATACTTGGTCACCCCATGCTGCAAAGAAGACCAGAACAGTGAGAATCTGGATTTATAGCCTCTTTGGTGGGAGGTGACTGGAGAGATGGAGTTGGGACTGACCAGTGGGGAGGACAACAAGGGTGTCTGCTGTGGCTCCCTTGAATGACATGGTGCTTGAGATCCCTTCTGCTCCTAGGGCTTCCTCTTCAGAAGCTCCTCTGGGGACCCTAGGGTGGAACCTCAGGCATTCCCTTGGGTGGTCCTATTCAATCTAGAACACTCTATCTTTCCATCTCTTTTCATGTTTGAATAGCATGTAGACCCCTGAAGGTGACTTCTTCCGGGAGCTGATGGCCTTGATGTAGCAATCATGCATCTTCAGTGTAACCTTCAAGTGGAAGACACTGAGAACAACTGCACCACTTTCTCATCAAGACAGTCACATTCAGGGACACAGTTAGAGCTTGGCTTATGCACACGCACACACACAGGCAGCATACCTATCCTTACACCACTATGCCAGCCCTACCCACAGGAGATGGATGGAATCTTCAGTCACCCTCAAGCCACCCAGTTAGGGTTAAGACCATGATGAAGGGGGAAGAGAGGAGGAATAGGAATGGGAAAGACAGTGGAATGAACGGGATATAACTTCCTATGTTCATATATGTCAACACAACCTGTGTAACTCCACATCATGTCCAACCATGAGAATGGGAAGTTAGACTCCATGTATGTGTGATATGTCCAAATACACTCTATGGTCATGTGTAACTAAAAAGAACAAATTAAAAAAAAAGAAAAAAAGACCGGGCTGAACCCTTTCCTCCCGTGTGTCCACCTTGGCTTCTGGCTATCAGAGGGTGTCGGTCCCAAGGGCAGCTCTTGGGAGAGTGAGGGGTGGTATGTTCTAGCACAGCTCTGTCACTTTCAATGAAGGGCTTAGAAAGCCCGAGGCAGGGATTTTATTCTTTAGAGGAAAAGAAACAAGCCTAGTTTATTCTCTAAATCTTTAAAACTTTATAGGAACTAAAGGTTCAAATATGTGGGTTTCACACAGGAAGGGATCTTCCAGGAAGGAGGAATTCTCTGGAGAGGCTGCAGGCGTGGGAGGTCTCTTGACGTGATAGGCTGGGAAGGGATGCTGACGAGGCCAGTCCATAAATGTGGCAGTGGGGTCTTGGAGCTACTATTTGAATTTTGAGAAGCCTATTGGAAATCATCGTATATCTGCTTTCCACAGTGTTGTAGAGAAGGTAATGTTATTCTTTTTGGCGAGGATTGCGCAATGGTGTGGTCACATCGGTAAAGAACACAGTTGGCAATTATATGCAATTCTGGTGAAAACAGCAGTCACATGACTAACACAATTTGCTAAACCAAAGTCTTCCAGGGCCAGGAGTCCCGGCAGTTGGGGTGGATAAGGAACCAAGAGTCTTTGGGCTGCAGAGGTGGCACTGGGAACCCCCAAGGCCATGGGAATTGAATGGCATTTTTGATCTGTACCAGCGACCACCTCCCTGCACCCTCCAGCTTTGCTCAGGGTGGTCCTCAAACCAGCAGCCTCATCCTCACCTGGAAGCTTGTTATATATGCAGAATCTCAGCTCCTGCCCTAGATCTACTGAATCATAAACTGTTTTTTTTTAATCTGGGGGTGGGTACTGGGGATTGAACTCAGGGCCCCTTAACCACTGAGCCACATCCAGCCCTTTCTATTTTTTATTTTGAGACAGAGTTTCATTGAGTCGCTTAGGGCCTAGCTAAGTTGCTGAGGCTGGCTTTGAACTTGCGATCCTCTAGCCTCAGCCTCCCGAGCTGCTGGGATCACAGGCATGCACCCACCACACCCAGTCCTGGAAGCTTTTTTCTTTAATCAGATCCCCAGTGATTAGTATGCACAGTAAAATTTGTGAAGTGCTTTTCTAAACTGGGAGCAGCGACGCATCCCTGCCACGTATGGTTCCCAGGCCCAGGTAGGGTGGGATGTGGAAAGGAGGTACAAGCTGGGGCAGAGGGGTGGAGCCTGGCAAACCCTAAAAGGCTGTCTTGGTTAGTACCCTTCTCCCCCTCACCATGATGGCCTCTGGGGACTGTCCTGCCTTGCTCACCATGGACAGATTAGCCTTTCTCTGATCCGTGGCTTTCAAAGTAGGTGTTCCCCAAGCTAAGCTCTGCTTAGCTGCTCCTCACCTGACCCCACGTAAAACCACAGGCAGAATTGTTCTGGGCCTAGGAGCTGGGCTGCTCTGAGAGGCAGGGCCATGTGGGGCCTTGGAGTCTCTGGGTGGGAAGTACTGGGCAGAATGGAGGACCTGTTAGGACACAGGGGGCCTGTCCTTCCTTTCCAATTCTACCAAGGTAGTGTCCTATGCAGGGCTCAGAATCAGGGAGGGGTGCCTTGGAGAAGGTTTTTCTGGCAGTGATTTCCTCTTGGGGCAGGAGGCATGGACGCTCAGAAGGAAAAGTGTAGGAGCTGGGGGTCCCCAGCTTCCCAGGGTGAGCCAGGGCCCCTGGCGGGACACATTTCTACGGGAGCAGGTATGAACACCACAGACAGCCTAGGCAGCCAGGTGCAGAGGGCTGGAGGAGCAGTCTGGGCCAGGGAGTGCAGGTGGGCGGCGCGCAGCAGCCATCTACAGCGCCCTCTCTTCACTGCTTAGGGTGGCAATTCTCCGCAGGTTTTCCCGGACTCTGATAAACTCGGGGGCATGTTCCTCTTCTTTTTCTGGTGGTTTTTCCAGCTGAAGGAAACAGAAGTGGTGGTAGGAAGCAGGAAGGGCCAGGAAGACTCCTATTCTCAACAGAAACCACCTGGGGATTGGTTTTGCCACCAGCCTGGTTAACACGGGGGGGCAGCATGGTTAACAGGACTGGGTGCCCCCGACCAACCTGGTTCAGCCTCTGCTGCCGTCTCAGCAACTCCTGCTCAAAGGGACACTGTAGCCGCTTGGCCTCTAGCTCCTCCTTCTTCTTCTTGATGAGCTGGTTCCTGCGGCGGTGCTCCAGGACACGCTGCAGCTCTGGCTTACTGTCCACACCGAGGCCCCTGGGGTAGGGGGAGCCGTTAGGAGAACCTCTCTCCTTCCCATTTTCCCCAGTCTCAGGGCTACACCTCATGGTACACCAACCCCACCATTATCTCCTGCAGTTCTGCTGCAATGAGCTGAACACACCAGTGCACGCGGCTGCTCCAAAGGGCCCGAGTGAGGATGTGACCCTGGTCTCTCTCACCGCAGAGCCCAGGTTTTGCATTCTTTCTTGTTATTTTTTGTATTTATTTTTTGCTACCGGGGATTGAACTCAGGGGCACTCGGCCACTGAGCCACATCCCCAGCCCTATTTTGTGTTTTATGTAGAGACAGGGTCTCACTGAGTTGCTTAGCACCTCGCCATTGCTGAGGCTGGTTTTGAACTTGCGATTCTCCTGTCTCAGCCTCCCAAAGTGCTGAGATTACAGGAGTGTGCTACCACACATGGCTCTTGTTATTTTCTTAGGATAAGTTTCTAAAGGTAGAATTTCTGGTTCAGGCTTAAAAGATGGTGGGTACATATTTCCATTTGCCTCTAGAAAAGTTACCCAATGTCTACTTCTATCAGCAGTGTCTGAGGGCATCTCTTCCTCTCCACCATCACCAGCCAATCTTTTTTCTATTTGAGAATCTGATAGGCACAAAATAATAGCTGGTTTCCTTTGTTTCCTTGATTATTAGTTACATGGAACAGCTTTTGGTAGATTTACCAGCCAGCATTTCTCTTTTTTTGTGAATCAACTGGGCCTATTTTTATTCATATTTTCCTTGTGGGGATTGAGATGTGAAGATATTAGTATTTTTCTGTATATATAGTTTCCCCCCCAATATAACGTATTTATATTATGAATATTTCCCTTGGTTTGTTTTTATGCTATTTTTGATGGTGGTGATGTTTGTTGACATTTGCAAGGGATGATCATGGGCTGGGGTTGTAACTCAGTGGTAGAGCGCTTGCCTAGCATGTGTGAGGCACTGGGTTCGATTCTCAGCACTGCATATAAATAAATAAAGGTCCATTCACAACTAAAAAATAAAATAAAATAAATAAAAGGTACGATCATATTAAAAGGCAATCATAGAAAATTCTCATGTTACAATAATAAGCAAAACCAAAAACAGCCCAATGAACAAAAGGATCTCTGCTAGAGTGTGCAGTTAGTTCACACAGCTGGAACCCAGAGTGGCTATCACGAGCGGCTCTAATACCAGAGCTGGCCAGCAGAGGGAGCTATGAAGGCACTCTTGCGTCTATTCTAGGACTGGTGAGCAGGGAGGTGTTTCCCAGGCCTCAGAGGGAGCCTCAGTTGTCCCCCACTCCCCATCAGTGACATCACATCCTACCAATTGCTGAGTTCCTCCTAATGTCCCTTGAGACACTGCATCTCCTGGGCATCACTGTGGAAGAGCCAATCACCATCCCGTGCCTCGTTGCATGGGTGCCCCCACCTCAGCCAGCGGGACCTTTCTGAGGCACTGATCAGACCAAGAGACCCTTCCCCAGATCATACTGCACCTCACAATCTCTGCTTCAGCCATGCTGAGCTACATGCTTCCTATCAATTTGCACATGCAGTTCTCTCTGCAACACAATGCCCACATCTAGCCTGGCTGACGTCTGTTCCCCTGTCTGGCTTGAGCAGATAACTTCCATGAAGTTATCTTGGACCCCTTCAGGGTTCCACTTCTAAGGTCCCAGATACTCTGCCCCTGTAGAACCACCCATCCCACTGCCTGGTTACATGTCCATCCCCCTCTGTGAGGGCAGGAACTGAGTCCCGTCCTTATTGTACCTTAGGTCTGGGCACAGTGCCTGGCACACAGTATGTGATCAGCAAATAGATCTGGAGTGCTGGCATGAAGTGAGTGGCTGGGAGGGAGCATGTGGCTTTCTTTTCTTTCTTTTTCTCTTTTTTGTACTGAGGATTGAACCCAGGGGCACTTAACCACTGAGCCACATCCCCAGCCCTTTTTTTGTGTTTTATTTAGAGACAGAGTCTTGCTGAGTTGCTTAGGGCTTGGCTAAATTGCTGAGACTGGCTTTGAACTCACAATCCTCCTGCCTCAGCCTCCCAAGCCACTGGGATTATAGGTGTGCGCCTCAGTGACCGGCTAGAATGGAAGCTTTTCGAGGCCTTCTGCTTCTCAAGGGCCCATGGGGTATGGGGCCTTCAGTTTCTGCTGGTGATCATGAGGGGCACCCTCAGCCCTCCTCATCCTCCAGGATCCCCAGGATGATGGCCATGCCTGCTTTCTATGAAGGGTACCTCCTAAGCCCCAGCAGGCCTGGCGAGGTGCTTGCTTGCTGGGCCCAGGTAACCAGGCTCCATTCCCACCTTCTATGGTTCATGAGCAGCTCGCGGTGTAGCTCCTGGTGGCTCCGTGAGGCCTTCACGGGGTTCAACAGCTTCTTGGGCTTGATGAGCTCCGGGTTCCACTCTCTGTACTCTGGCCGGGCCATTAGGCCCCCGATATCTGCTCGCTCCCTCTGGATCTCTGAGTACATTGAGGCTGTAGAGATGGATGGATGAATTGGTCAGAGCTGGGTTCATGATCCCACCTCTTTCTGTGAGGCAGAGTTGAAGGGGCAGATTTTTTTCTCAGGTGGATCATGGCTACTTACTATGGAGAAATCCTGACCAAGATACCTGACTTTTTTTTTTAGGTACCAGGAATTGAACCCAGGGGTGGTTAACCACTGAGTCATATCCTCAGCACTTTTAAATATTTTATTTAGAGTCAAGATCTCACTGAGTTGCTTAGGGCCCTGCTAATTTGCTGAGGCTGGCTTTGAACTTGTGATCCTCCTGCCTCAGCCTCCCAGCCGCTGGGATTACAGGTGTGCATGGTCATGGGATTCTCTCCTTTTCTATTACCAAGTTCCACTGATCTTTCAGGGGAGCGGTTCTGAGCTATGCTTTTTCTTCGCCGTGTCCTCAGCGCTCATCATTGGCAAACTATACTTTAATAAACTACTATGACTCCCTGACTCCTCACCCTCCCCTTAGCCCTCTCTGCCCCAGACCTTCTAGAGCTGCTTGCTTCCTCAATCATGCTGTCTTTAAAAGAACGAACAGTATGTTGCCAAAGTGATAAGGCAGGAAACAGAAATAAACGGTACAACGTTAGAGAAGGAGATGGCAGAATGAACATTTGAAAAAAAAAAAAAACACCTTTGTACTCAGCAAAGGGAGTAGGAAGGGGAGAGGGAATTCAGCCATGGGGCCAGATATGAGTACACGAAGCCTAGGGCTACTCCATAACAGAATGACCATTGAGGAAGAAGTATATAAGAATTAAAATGTCATGAATTCCCCAAATGTTTGAGTTTCTATAATCTGCTAGGTGCTGTGGCAGAAACTGGACCTGCAGAGGGGCACTGAATGAATGAGGTCCCCACTCTGTGCACAGAGTTACCACTTGGAGGGAGACAGACATTAAACAGCACACACACGCAGATCAATAAAAACAGTTACAGATGCTGAAATAGGCAAGCTCCATAGAGTTTGGTAAAGGACCCATCTCCAGCCAAGTGCAGGGCGAGGGCCTCTCTGAGGAGGTGACATTTAACATCTGACAGCTGAGATGGAAGCAGGAGGCTGCTTGGGGCCTGGGGAGTAGTGGTGTGACTCATGCATCTTGAACAAGCTGGGTCTGTTCAGGGAGCACAAAGACTCAGTGTGCCTGGGGTGGGGTGAGTGAGCTGCAGAGTGTTCAGAGAGAGGGTGGACGGGTGGGTTCAAGTCTGGGAGAAATCGTGCGTCTGATTCGATTTTTAAAAGGTCATTCTGGCTGCTGTGTGAAGAAAACTGTCAGCAGGTTTTAGAAATTTTTTTTTTTATGACTTTGGTCTTCTTCATGTCCAGTGGGTGGTCTCTCTCTGTCCATCTCTCCCATTAAATTCCAGAGGAAAATTCTCTGACTGGCCATAGTCACCAGCAGCCAGTGGGTTGACAGCTGCAGGGTCAGGCCTCCCTCTGGCAGGAAAGGTCAGTGTACAGCGTCGCCCTTCAAAGAGGGGCTTGTCAGGAGGGTCGTGAGTTCAAAGCCAGCCTCAGCAGCTTAGTGAGGGCCTAAGCACTTTAGTGAGACCCTGTCTCTAAATAAAATATCAAAAGGGCTGGGGATGTGGCTCAGTGGTTAACCACCTCTGGGTTCAATCACTGGTACCAAAAAAAAAAGGGTGGGGGGACTTGTTTGGTTTAACCTGTTGTTGCTGCCTTGAGATTCCTAATACGTCTTGAACAAGTGGACCTGCATTTTTATTTGGTACCCGGCCCTGCAAATGATGTAGTCAGTCCTACACCCAAGGTCCAATCAGTGGCCATCCCTGGCTCAGGATCTGCTCCAGGCCCTCTCTCCTCCTCAAATTAAATCAGGTAGGTGAGGCAGGGCCCCCCAAGGATGTGGCTGGTTTTTTAGCCCAGAGCTGCAGCTGGGAACATCTGCCTCTCAGGGTACTGAATTAGGCAAGCAGCATGGGGGAGAGCCATGTACACATGTGTGTCAGGGAAGGGGAGCGCTAGGAACCCCTGGGACCTCAGAACTGCAGAGCCAGCCTTCTGGCCTTTTAATTTAATTAAATGAGAATATGTAAAAGAATCTCACACAGATCACAAAAAAGATTTTTTCTTTCTTTCTTTCTTTTTGGTACCAGGGATTGAACCAAGGGGAGTTGAACCACTGAGCCACATCCCAGTCCCTTTTATATTTTATTTAGAGACAGGGTCTCACTAAGTTGCTTGGGGCCTTACTAGGTTGCTGAGTCTGGTTTTGAACTTGTGATCCTCCTGCCTCAGCCTCCCAGGCTGCTGGGATTCCAGGCATGCGTCCCCAGCTAAAAGAGGCTTTCTTGAAAGAAGCCTTGGGGTTGTGGTACGGGCAGACCTGGTGGCCAAAACCAAGTCCTCAGCTCTGTGCTGGGTGTTTGCCAAATGTCATACAAGGCCAAAGCACAAGAAAACATAGACTATCCTGGGAGTCAGTGGGCCTTCTGAGGTTTGGGTCATTCCCAAGGTTGCTGGAGTCTCTGAAGAGATCAGACGCCACCACCACAGGGTCAGTGGTCTGATGTAGGAAAGGGGCAAGGTCATCTCTAAAGAGCAAAAGATGAAGGAGCCATTCTGACCTGGATTGGAATCTCAGCTCTGTCCCTTCTTAGGCTAGGGCAAGTTTACTACCTTCTCTCCAGGTCTGGAAAATTGCACCCTTTGACCCAAATCCCACCATCAGGGAACACAGCTGCACCCACTCATTATTTAAAGTCTCTGGCTGCTTTCTGGCTAGAATAGCAGAGTCGAGGTGGGACATTTGCTCTGACTCTAATTGACCGGGGGGCAGCTAGGCCTTTGAGATTTTTTGGGGGTGGGTACTGGGGATTGAACTCCGGGGCGCTCGACCACTGAGCCACATCCCCAGTCCTATTTAGAATTTTATTTAGACACACAATCTCACTGAGTTGCTTAGTGCCTCGTTTTTGCCGAGACTGGCTTTGAACTCAAGATCCTCTTGCCTCAGCCTCCTGAGCTGCTGGGATTATAGGCATGCTCCACCATGTCCAGTGGACTTTGAGATTTTTAGAAGTTCCCCAGGTGATTCCAATAGCCATCTTTGCAAATCATGGAGTTAGACAGAGAAACCAAAGTAACCAAGCTTCTCTGCATTGGCCCTGAGTCCTTGACAGCAGATCTGATAAGAGCACATTCTCAGTGGTGGTGTGACCTTGGGCAAGTCTTTAACTTCTGGGGACCCTCCTCTGTAGAACCATGCTGGTTGTATGCTGATGAACTCGAGGGCTGGGCAAGGGAGCCAACAGGTGACAATTAAATGGAGTGCCTTGCATGACTATAAAATGGGCAAATAATTTTCACTTAAAATGCAGAGTGATTTCATCTTGCAAGACATGGGTGTATTAAGAGGTCGGAGGAGAGACCAGGAGCACCTTGCTTGCTTCTTTCCTGGTTCTGCTGATGACCCAAGAGGTGGCAGCTTTGAAACCAGACACTGGATTTCCTGGGCACCAGTCAAGAGAGGGAGAGAAGGGGAGCTATACTGATAGGATTCTAGGTCCCAGTTCATCCTGAGAATAGCTGTGAGACCCCAGGCTCTCTAAGGTCTTAATGTCCCCTCCATCTGCCTCTCCCCACCTCTGATGGTTCTGTTATGTCTTTGACAGCATCAGTTATGACAAATGACATATAAACCAGTAAATCAGCATGGTTAAAGCAGATGTTTCAGAAGAAACAGACCAGGTTTGAATCACGGTGGCAACCTTTCCTAGCTGAGTGACCTCCGGCAAATAGCTTGACCTCTCTGGGTCTCTATATAGTGGGGCTAATGGTAATAGCTACTCACAGGGTCATTTGGAGGGTGAAATAATATAATGTGCATGTTGTGCTCAGCCCAGTGCTGTCCTGGAGGGCCTTGTGGTGAGCCCTGGACATTTGGTTTGGTTTGCATAACCATCCTGGGAAGCAGCCTGAGTTCTAGGTGAAAAAAATCAAGGCCCAGTGAGGCCAAGATATGCAGCAAACAAACGGACGGCAGAGGCTGGATCTTCGGACTCCAGATCCAGTGCTCTTTCTACGGTGCCTCTGTCTGCCAGGTGCAAAAGATCTGTCAGCTGAGGAAACAGGTTTAGGTGGAGCTTAGGAAACCCCAATGCAGAAGTAGTGTGAGCCCATTCGATAGATGTTAAGGGAGGACTGTTACCCCACAGGAAGTACAAACATCTGCTCAGGTGCCTCAGCTGGCCCCGGCAGCTTTTGGCTTAAGCTAGAACCCACAGGCCTGGCTGTCCATGGCTGGCCTCTGTTGAGGAGATGACCAGCTGGTGGCCTTCCCTCCTTGGGCTGCTGGCCAGTCTCCACTCCTCCCACCCACACTCAGGGCCTTCCTGGATCAGCATTTAAGAGGGTGGCAGGGCAGCAGAAAAGAGAAGCTTTTAAAATAATGACCGACAAGGGAAAAAGGGCCGTTCAGTCATAGTGACAAGTGTGGCCACTGGATTTCCTAAGCCTTCTCGCCTTTCCCCCTCAATGGGCTGAGTGCCCATTTGTATTTTTCATCAGCTGGCAACTGAAGCCCAGTGTAGTGGAGGCATCTCCAGATTTCCTAGTAGCCTCTGTCTGGCTGATGCCCAGAAGCCCTCCTGGGTCCCCTTCAGGATTTCTTGTCCATTTGGATGCAATGACTCAAGACAGACTCAAGACAGACTTCCCTTGGCCCCAGTCCATTGTAACTTCCTGGTTTGGGAGGAGGTGGTCTGGGTGGGCATTGGAATCCATTCCATAGCAGAGTCCCGGGCTAGACGTGAAGGGTTCTTAGTGAGAGTGGTGCGCTGTGTACTACAGGGTTCAGCGGGGAACAGGCATCAGCAGCCCAGGTGTCCTGCTGGCTCCCTAGTGACAAAAGGCTGGCTACTCCTGGCAGGTACTTCACACCTGCAGAGCTAAGAGACCACCCAAGATCTAAGCCACATGTCGGGCGTGGTGGCACATGCCTGTAATCCCAGTGGCTTGGGAGGCAGAGGCAGGATTGCAAGTTCAAAAGCAAAGTGCTAAACAACTCAGTGAGACCCTGTCTCTACATAAAACACAAAATAGGGCTGGGGATGTGGCTCCGTGGTGCCCCTGAGTTCAATCCCTGGTACTGAACCCTGCCCACCCCCGCCCCCTGCCCCTGCGGCAAAAAAAAAAAAAAAAAAAAAAAGATCCAAATATCTAAGCCACTCAGACTTGCCTTCTACTACAACATGCTGGAGCCAAATTCACCAGAAAGGCAAGGTGGTACCATGTAAATGACCTCACCACATGCCATCCACCAGGCTGAGCACCTAGCAGCAGGGTCTCATGAAATTCTCCTGACCGATGGAGGAGGTGAGGATTCATTACCCCTTTTGTGACGAAGACACTGAAGCTCAGAGGGGTTATCTGATTTCCCAGCTCACACAGCCAGTGAATGAAGGAACCAGAATCTGAGCTGAGCTGTCTGATGCCCAGATCTGTGTCCTCCCGATTGTGGCATTGAGCTATTAGGCAAATCAACCCGCATCCCCCATGCCCGTGCTGTGATAATGGGTTCAGGTGAGCTCCTCCCATGCGTAAATTCAGATTCCCTCAAATATTTAGAGGCAAAAGATCAATGGGAACCCAGCCTTATCTGGGTGGCTGCTTTGCCTCCTTTCCCCAAACCCAGAGTGTCAGGAGGCACTCCCGGAGCCCAGATCATTTCACCTATGTGGGGACAGAGCCCAGGTATCTAAACTCAAAACACTCAGCCCCCTCACCACCTGCTCCAGGGCTCCACAGCCATCCCCACCTCCCCTCTCACCTCCTCCCAGGACAGCAACCAGCCGGACAGCGGGGGAAAGTCACTTCGGGTCTTACTTCTTGCTCGGGGTCCTTGAGAAGGGAGTTCAGGAGCTGTGTCCCCAGGTTCCACGCTCCACAGCGAAGTCCCTGACTAGGGAGGAGGGCCGCCTCCAAAGGGCGGTCCTTAAACCCTGGGGAGGGGAGGCAGCTGAAATGTGCCAACAAGTGAGGCAGCTCTGCATTCCTGTTTATTCTGGTATCAATAAAAAGGAACCGTTGCTATAGTAACCTGTATTGCACTTGGTGCCCGGCCACTTCCACCGCGATCCATGTGGAACACCGTGTCCGAGCCACCCGCTGCAGAGGCACAAATAAATGCTTATTTTGTCAAACTGATGAGGAGTGAGAAACACGCCAAGCTTTGTTCTGCAGACGGCGGCTCACCGGGAGGAACTTCCCCTCTCACCCGCGGGAGGGTCAGGCCAGCACCGACTTCCAGCACTTAGCGATGGAGGCGGAAGCCGAGCTTCCTGCCGCCTGATAAGTTTCTCAGGAGAAAATGGCCCTTGGGATGTCAGGGGTGCAGGGTGAAGGAAGGGGCAAGGACACAGCGCCGGGTCAGCACTTGATCATTTACCAGTGGCCCCCAAACATCATGCACATTATTTACTTGATACTCTGAACTTTTCCCAAACTTCACAGAGAAGCCAGCAGGAGCATGTGGGAGAGTGACAGATGATGGTGTCTGGGCCCTAGCAGGCTCTTAGGGTCAGTCCTGGTAATCAATGTCCCTGAGCCTGGGTGTTCATGTTGGACAAATGTGGAGAATCACACAGGGCTTTGAGGTGACAGAGGAGATGCCAGGGAAGGCAGGCAGGAGGTGCTGAGCAAGTAGGACTTCTGCAGGGAGACCTGGATCCTGCGCCAGCTGAGGGCAGGGCCCCAGCATGGAGCACTGTGCCTGGTGGAACCTGTGCGCCACCAGTATTCACCCAGCCAGCACAGGTGAATGTAGAAGTAAAGCACTACAGCCGGGCACGGAGGCGCATGCCTGTAATCCCAGTGGCTCTGGAGGCTGAGGCAGGAGGATCTGAGTTCAAAGCCAGCCTCAGCAACTTAGTGAGATCCTAAGCAACTTAGTGAGTTAATAAAATACAAAAAAGGGCTGGAGATGTGGCTCAGTGGTTAAGGGCCCTAGGTTCAATCCCAGGTACCAAAAAAAAAAAAAAAAAAAGCACTTTGCAGGGCCCTAAGGTCAACCTGGGTGCTCACAGATAATGGAGGCTTTCCCCTCATTTCATAATCAGATTTCACTTGAAAATCTGGACATTTTCTAGTTTTTGGCACTACCCTTGGTCCCCCAGTGAGGTAGCTGGCATCTATTGCTTAAACTGGGCCTTCGCCCCAACTTTATTTTCTCAATCTTGGTTGGCTGGAAAGCAGTGAGGCCCAGAAACACATCAAACTTGAATAGAAGCATTTGAAATGCAGTTTTGTGTTCTCTCTGGCCTGTATCATTTGTTTATTTAACAAACACCAAACACTTCTTTCTTTCTTTTTTTTTTGGTACCAGAGATTGAACCCAGGGGCGTTACCCAATAAGCCACATCCCCAGCCCTATTTTGTATTTATGTAGAGCCAGGGTCTCACTGAGCTGCTTAGCGCCTCACCATTGCTGAAGCTGGCTTTGAACTTGTGGTCCTCCTGCCTCAGCCTCCTGAGCCACTGAGATTACAGGTGTGTGCCACCGTACCTGTCTAACAAACACTTCTCGAGTACCTACTGTATCTCTGTTACCATTCCAAGTGCTGGGGATACAGTGTCCCTGTCTCAGGGAACTCACATTGACACCCACAAGATGACATCTGCTGTGATGTACACTCTGTCGAGAATAATGCTGGGTCAGGGACCTGGGGACTGGGGAAGGGTGGAGACTGAGGGAGGCTGAATCACAAGGAGCTGGCCATGTGACTGTCACATGGAAGAGCCTTCCAGGGAGTGGGGACAGCTGGTGGCAAAGCTCCAGAGTGGGGCTGAGCTGGTGTGATGGAAGAATGCCAGTGTGGCCTAGGGTTTGGGGATGAGGGCGATGGGAGAGGGGGTCAGAGCAGGGAGGCCAAGGCAGGTCATGCCAAGCTGACTATTCTGGGGCCTCTGAAACCTAGAGGGTCACAAATCCTACACAATGTATAGTCCTTTATTCTTTCTAAATTCAGCTTTTCTAGAAATCCTTTGACTGACGGCTTCTCCTGACTTCCCACCCTGCCCTTAGTGAAGTTTAACTTAGTGAAGTTTAACTTCGCTAATTCTCGTGGGCCTTTCCGTGTGTTGCCTGACTTTGCAAATCAGTGACTTCAGCCTTTCCTGGGGTTTACAGTGGCTTTCCTGAACCAATCCCAGTGCCTTGGACACTTGGAGAACTAAGAGGGGTCCTAGGGTAGGGGGACTTCTGACAGCTTCTTGTCACTGCCTGGAGAAGACAGAATTCCATAATTCAGCTCTGACAGTCCCCATGCCAGCACTGACCTCCATTTCCATGATGTGTGTTCCCTTTATTGGAAGATCCTCCTGGTAGCCCCAGAATAAGGGGGGGCTAAGGAGATTTGAGCAGGAATCCCTCAGGGCCAGGCGCCATGTTTCCTAGGCAGCTGGGACCCCTGTACTCCTTCCACTAAAGCCCTTCTCATAGTCCAGCTTGGGTACAAACAAATCAGACCTACCGGCCAGATTGTCAGCTTGAGGGCAGGGGCTTCACCTTATCTGTCTTAGAATTCCTATCCCAGTATCAAGGTGCTCAACAACTACTGTTGACCTAAAGACACCAAAGCATCAATTATTTCTGAGCCTGTGGGACATCACCCTGCTGTGTGTGTCTGCATGCTGGGGAACGGTAGAGAGGGCAGCAGTCAGTGACCACCATGTCCAAGCTGCCCACATCAATAAGAGATATTACAACACCCTATGATGGGGACAGCCAATAAGCACTTCTATTTGTTGACCTGAAAGAGATGTCCCCTACTTGCGTAGGGGAAAATCAAACTGCAGGATCACATATAGTATGATCCACGCCCCTCTTTTATTTTCGGTACCAGGGATTAAACCCAGGGCCACTCAACCTGTAAGCTTTCCTCCCCAGTCCTTTTATTTTTCATTTTGAGACAGGGTCTAAGTTGTGTAGGGCCTCATTAAATTGCTGAGGCTGGCTTTGAACTTGTGATCCTCCTGCCTCAACCTCCCGAGCCACTGGGATTACAGGTGTGGACCTCATGCCCGGCCAATTATGTCCATTTTTAATATGGGAAAATAGAGGCTCTAGAAAGAATGAGTTCACTCCAGGAAATGGCAGAATTCAAGCCCCAGGTGCTGCCTCCTGCCTCTACTTGTGCGGCTTTCCTGGAGGCCTTCCCATTCTTCTAGAAGGAAAGGCTGGAGTTGGAAGGACCTGAGGATCAGAACTCTTGCTCAGCTCCGTGGTGAGCTGGGGATCCTAGATGCTGAGATCCCTTTTTTGTCCCTTTAAAGTCTGATTGCTCAGGGACCAGAAAGGCCAAAAGAAGGGAGACAGTGAAGACCAGAGGAGGCGATTTTAAGGAGTAGCAGGGAAATTTCTTGCATTTAGTGTGGGCGAGGGCTGCGCATTGCAGGAAAAAGCTCCTCAAATGGCTTTTCTTTCCTTTCTGCCCTCTTTTCTCCAAGCCGAGAGGTGCCTGGAGCAGCTTACAGGGACCCACAAGCATCTGACCAGAAGTTTCCATAGCAACTCAAAACTTCCTGTATTTAGTCTAAATGTCCAAGGCTTCAATGAGGTCTCTGAGACGCGATCCACAAAACAGAGCCCCTGTCTCCCCATTACCCCAAACATGCTCTGTTGAAAGGACATGGGGTGAGGGAGAAAGAAGCTGTATTGGCAGGAAAACTTGTCATGAGATCTGTGGAGAGATTATAAAAGGACCTGGAGTCGCCTGTACAACAAGTTTGAACTGGGAAGCATTTAACCCAGGGCAGGGACTTCAAGCGTGAAGATAGGAGAGGGGGAGGGGGAGGGGAAGAAACAGGATTCCTAGTTCAGAAAGCTAGTTCTCAACTCAGCTGGGATTAGGCATAACTACTTTGATTTCTAAGGTGCAAAAGGACCCTGGGGTGTCCCCCACCCCATGTACATTTTAATTTGCTTGTAGTCAGACAAAAACAGGAGAGCGGATCTCGGGATAGGCAGAGAGATATATGTTGGGGTGTGTGTGTGTGTATAGAGGGGAACCTGGGCTGATCACAGCTTGCCAAACCAAACAAAATTCTAGATTTCCTGACTGTGGTTGCCAGATGATGCAGATAAAAATGCAATACTCTAGTTAAATTTGAATTTTGGGTAAGCAATGAGTAATCTTTTAGTTTAACTGTATCCCATGCAATATTTGGAACATATTTACATGGAAATGTTATTCCAGCTAGGCATATACCCAAAGGACTTGAAATCAGCATACGACAGTGAACAGCCACATCAATGTTTATAGCAGCACAATTCATAATAGCTAAACTCTGGAGCCAACCTAGGTGCCCTTCAACAGATGAATGGATAAAGAAAATGTGTTACACATACACAATGGAATATTACTCAGCCATAAAGAAGAATAAAATGATGGCATTTGCCGGTAAATGGATGGAACTGGAGACTATCATGCTAAGTGAAATAAGCCAATCCCAAACAAATAAACGCCAAATGTTCTCTCTGATATGTGGACACTAACATTCCATAAGGGGGTGGAAGGAAAGAATAGAAGCTCATTGGGTTAGACAAAGGGGATTGAAGGGAAGAGAGGAAGATGGGAATAGGAAAGACAGTGGAATGAATCAGACATAACTTCCCTATGTTCATATATGAATACACGACCAGCGAAACTCTACATCAAGCACAACCACAAGAATGGGAAGTTATACTCCTTGTATGTATGATATGTCAAAATTCACTCCACTGTCATGTATAACTAAAAATAATAAATAAAATTATAAAAAAGCAATTAGAAAACATTAATGGCAAAAATATTATTCTGAGATTCAAATTTTTTTATAAAGTCTTTTTTTATAGACCTTTATTTCACTTATTTATATGTGGTGCTGAGAATCAAACTCAGTGCCTCACACATGCTAGGCAAGCATTCTACCACTGAGCCATCACCCCAGCCCCTGAGATTCAAATTTAACTGGGTGCCTTGTGTTTTATCTGTTAGCCCAACCTGTCAGAGGCAGGGATGGAGGCTGTGCCTGTCCCCTGGCTGCAGAGCAGAGGTGCAGGCACCTGGGGTGGTCCACAATGCAGAGAGATGTATTCATTTCCAGCAGGAACCTGACCTGAGCTCCAGGTAGGGTGTAGATAATGCACCTCAGATGGACTTTCACTAGATGACTGTGTAGCTTTCCAGGCATGAAAGGGTCACAGAGGTGACCCTTTCAGTTCAGTGGTTAAGAACATGGGTCCTGGTGTCAACACAAATATTGATCCTGATTCCATGACTAGACAGCTAGGAGATCTTGTTTCTTCATCTCTGAAGTGGAACAGATTTGAAAAATTTTGGTGGGGGTACTGAGGATTGAACTCAGGGGTGCTGAACCACTGAGCCATGGTCCCAGCCCTGTTTTGTATTTTATTTAGAGACAGGGTCTCACTGAGTTGCCTAGGGCCTTGCTGAGTTGCTGAGGCTGGCTTTGAACTCGAGATCTTCCTGCTTCGGCCTCCGGAGCTGCTGGGGTTACAGGTGTGCACCACCACACCCGGCCTAGGAGCAGAGGTTCTTGTGAGGAACAAAGAACACAAGATATGGAAAGCCGTTTGTACAATGCCTGCCCAGACTCAGGCAGTTGCCTAAGTAGAAGCACTTATTTTGATAACTCATGTAAGAGAATTAAAGATTTTTGTTCAAGTGAAAAAAATAGGATTAAAGACTAGAGTCAGAACAATCTGAACAGTCTAAACCAAACACACATACAAATGATGATTAGCAAAGAATGGAAAGAGACATCCCCAAATGTTACCAGTGGCTGCTTGGGGCTAGTGGGATTATGGTTTACATTTCCCCAGATAGTTATGGAAATATGTGTTCATTTTACAAGAAGAAGCTATTTTAATAATTTAGGATGAACATTTTTCTAGAAGTGCAACATTATTTGATGCTTAAATTGAGGCCGCTGTACTTGAAAATGGCCACACTCTTGGATTTGATTCTGTTCTCTCCTCCTTGGGAACTTCAAAAAGGGAAGAGAGGTGCTCACCCCTCCACTAAATGGCCAAGTTGGCCCCATACTTCCATGTGAGATACCCAGGGAAATGGTTCTAAAGGTGGTTCAGCCCTAGTTTTGGATTTTTATTTTGGTATTGGGAATTGAACCCAGGGGCGCTTAACCACTGAGCCACATCTCCAGCCCTTTTTATTTTTTATTTAGAGTCAGGTTCTGGCTGAGTTGCTTGGGGTCTCGGTTGAACTTTTGATCCTCCTGCCTCAGCCTCCCGAGCTGCTGGGATTACAGGCATGTGCCACAGCCCTAGCTTTACCCCCAATTAGCTACGTGACCTTAGACAAGTCATGTTGCCATCCCAGTCCCAATAGAGGTTAACATGACTTACTTCCCTGAGCTGACAGACATGCCCATTTTATTGATATTGAAGTCCCTGTGCCTTGCATAAGACCTAGTGCAGAACAGAGGCTGCTAAATCTTAGTGGAATGAATAAATGAATAAACAGAGTTGGTGAGATAACAGGTGTATGGCACTGGGTAGATACAGTGGCAATAACAAGTGACTATCATTACTACTAGTCTCTGAAAATGTGTGGGCTTTGGCATAGATGAATTTAAGTTTGAAAGTATTGCTAGGCCTGTGGTGCAGGCCTGTAATTCCAGCAGCTGGGGAGGCTGAGGCAAGAGGATCACGAGTTCAAAGCCAGCCTCAGCAATTCAGCGAGGCCCTAAGCCACTCACTGAGACTCTGTCTCAAAATATAAAAGGGCTGGGGATGCGGCTCAGTGGTTAAACATCCCTGGGTTCAATCCCTGGTATAAGGGAAAAAAAGTGTTCTCTAGCCCTTAGGTGGAAAGGTCCCTTCCTAGATATGGGCAAGCTGTTCAACTCTGGCCTCAGTCCCCTCATCTACTAAATGGAAATGACAACTAGCAGTGTCCTAGCAAAGTTGTGAAGATTGAATGCGACAATGCACAGTTCTTATAGTAAGTGTTCACTCCTTCAAAGAAGCCTCTGACCCTCCTCCTGGCTTATAACTGTGTGTGGTGCAGCTAGGGGACAAGCATGTGGCCCCTGAATGACTGACTTATCTGCTCCTCCGGATGGTTTGAAAGCTAAAAAAGAGGCTAGCCCCTGGAGCTCCAGGTTCAGAGGAAGCCAAAGTCCAAGGTCTTCAGATTGGGACCTGCCACCTCCAAAATTTTGTGAGAAGATATGAACTGGGGACAGTTAGGCAGCGAGCTTTGTGCCTCTATCACCGGAGCTGGGATTTGAAATCAGATTCGCCTGATTACAGGGCTCCTCCCTTTCTGCCTGCCGGGCTCAGTCAGTTGAGACCCTTCTCCAGGAAGGCGCCACCAGGCCTCGCGTCTTGAACAGTTATTGTTTTTGAACTTCAGAGAACAGTTGCTCCAAGGTTTCCATTAGTACTGAGCGGCGGGATCCCCCGCCCCCAGAGCAGGGCGGGTCTTGGTAAGAACTGCAGCGAGTCCCGGAGCACTCAGTGCAGGGGATCCAGGCTGACTCAGCTCCTGCGGACGCGTCACCTCGCGCCTTTGCCTCCTGGCTCTGCGGCCCCGCAAGACTACTAGTGAGACGGGCTCTTTGCCCAAGGCACAGTGTAGCGGGCCCTTGAGCCCAAGTCCCTTGACACTTTGCAATCACTCACCCCCACTGGCAGGGACTCCAGCCCGAGGCCGATTTCCATCTTCCTCAAACGTTCTCCAAGGCCAGTTTCGGAAGGAAACGCCCCAAATGCTTACTGAGTTCCCATTCGCCTTTTTTCTATATCCCTGTGTTTTTTCAAATTATTTTTACACTGAGCACACATTCGTTTACTTCATTTTCCGAATTAAAAGAAAAAAACAAAACAAAACAAAACCTCTTACTTTCCCGAGTAGAAAAGTAATACATGCTTACCACCAAGACAATCTGTTACCCAATCCCCATCCCTGGAAAAATACAACCACCGTGTTTCCTTCCAAATCGTTGCACGCAGACGTATAGAAAAAACGGTTCCTCACCTGCCTGGAACCTGCTCGCCTCCCCCCCCTCGTGCAATGGCTCACTGGACATTAGAAGTCCTCTGTCCCAGCGCTCCGGGGCTGGCGTTTCTTTACGCCCCACTGCCGGCGGCTCCCGCAGGTGCCCATTTTCCGCATCCTTGCCCCACATCTCCCACGCAGACTGACGCTTCGGCGCGCTGGCGGAGTCTGTCGCCGAGATCAGCCAGGAGCCGACCCTCGCAGGACTTTTGCAGTCAACAAACTGAGAGTGAGTATGTACGTGCGTGTGTGCGCACGCGCGTGTTCTCACATATTGGGGGAAAAAAAGCAATATATCTAAGGATACATCCCCAAAAGGATGAATGCAGGAAGAAAAGAAGAAAGAGGGAAGGATAGAAAAGCAATTAAAAAGAGTGACGGAAGGGAAGGGAGGAAGGGACGCAGAGCAAGGGTCAAGGAGGGAGGCGCTCAGCGGCGGGTTGCCCAGGGACTGCGCGCAGCACGCCTGTCGCTCGCTCCTCCAGCTTTGGATGGTAGGAGCGGCGAGGCGTTGTCCTCACTTACCCGACCTGAGCAGCACTGCCCGGTAGAGCCCGGTGGCCTCGGCGGGCCCTCGTGCCCATTCGCCCAGCCTCTGCGCCATGCCCCGCGCGCCCCGCGGCCGAGCCCGCACCGCCGCAGCGCAGCCCGGAGCGCGAGCGTCTCTGCCACCGTGACGCGAGCCAGCAGCCCAAACCCCGCAGGATCTGGTTACCGCGGCGGGGCAGGAGCGGAGACGCCAACAGGGAGGGAGGAGGCAGGGACAAAAACAGGTATCAGGCGGCGCGTGTGAGCGTCTGTGGTGAGGACTCCCAGCCCCGCGGTTCCGGCATCACGGAGGGAACACCGTGTCCCGGCCTGCCGCCCACTCTGCCACCCTTTATGGGCACTGGCCTCATTGAAAGCCACGCGCAGGTGTGGAATTTCGAAACGCCATACACGGGCTCAGCTCCCAGCCCCACTAGCTAAGACCTGGGTGGCCTCGCCATTAGTAACCTCCCTGCACGGAACCTCGGTTTCTTCATCTGGTAAATGAGGTTGACTATATTACTTCTGTCACAGGGTTGTAAGGTTAACTGGCGCAGTATGGGTACATATAAAGGACTTAGAAGAGTGGCTGGCAAAGAACCAACGGGCATTTAAAAATAGGTCCCAAGCGGGGCGCAGTGGTGCATGCCTGTCATTCCAGCGGCTAGGGAGGCTGAGGCAGGAGGATCGCGAGTTCAAAGCCAGCCTCAGCAAAAGCGAGGTGCTAAGTAATTCAGAGAGACCCTGTCTCTACATAAAATACAAAACAGGGCTGGAATGTGGCTCAGTGGTCAAGTGCCCACAGTTCAATCCCTGGTACACCCCCCCCCACCACCACCAAAAAGTCCCAAAGCATCCCTAGTGGCAGGAAGCACTGAGACATAGGGGACTTTTCTGGGGGAAAAGGTTGAGGGTGGAGGCCTGTGCACTTTCATAAGACTGATTTCTCTGGCTCTGTGGAGTCGTGTGTGTGTGTGTGTGTGTGTGTGTGTGTGTGTGTGAGAGAGAGAGAGAGAGAGAGAGAGAGAGAGAGAGAGAGAGAGAGACCCTTCAACAGCCAGAGATAGAGGACTAATGAAGAGTCCGAAGGTGGATACACAAAGCCAACCAGGTGGTATCAGAACATGTAAGAAGCTGACAATTCTGAGTGTTTACTTTGTGTCAGGTGCTGTGCTGTTTCTTCTAAAACAAAAATTAATGTCAATTGTGTGCACCTGGCTTGCTTCATTTAATCTCCATAACACTATGAAATAGGGTCTAGTAGCATTCTAATTTCACAGATGAGAAGAAACGGAGGCCCAGAGATGTTAAGCCAATTCTCTGAAGTCACAAAGTGTGGAGCTGAGATACAAACTCGGATGGTCTGACCTCACACATTGGCTACTCTGCTCTGTTGTTATCTCATTGACTCTTCATAATCTTGAAGGGTAGGTATTACCTCCAGCTTAGAGATGAGGAAATTGAGATTCAGAGAGGTGAGGTGGCTTGACCATTCTTGCCCTTTCAAGAACCCACCCAATTCTGGGCCCCTGAAGCTTGTGCCCCTGAAAGCTATAGACCCCCCCATGGAGCTGTCCAGGGTGCTGGACGGCCTCAGTTCAAAGCGGTACCTGGGTGGGCCAAGACATTGTAAGCTGGCTTTTGGGGTCTCAGGCATACAGTTCCACCCCTCCCTGCCTCTGTGTCCTCTCTAATCTTGGTGTCTGCCAGCTGATCACTTACTGGCCAAGTCTTCTTTGGCTGGTCCTTGGTCACTGTCCAAACTCACCTTCTGCTCTAATTCAAAGGTCCACCTATTTCTCTGCTCCTCAGACAACAACCAGGATCCCAAGATGACACTTGAACTTTGAAGTTCTCATGATTGGCTAGACTGGTCAATGACTAGCCATCAGGCCTGGCAGTCACCATGCCAGACCTTTGACATTCATAGTCCCATAGCCTGTCTTCAGAGGATGAAATTATATCCATGTTACAGTTGATCTCATGTAATCCCTTCAGTGGGATTCTTTGATCAAAATACAGTTATGCCCCCGACAGAGATGAGGAGCACCAAGAACACAGAACTCGTTCGTAGTGGAGCTGGATCTGACTCCAGATAGTGCCAGAATTTACTGCAAGGGGGAAACCAAACCAGCTGTTGAGCAAAGCGGGATTGAACTCAGCTGTTAAAGGAGGTGGAGCGGGAGAAAAGGGTGAGGCTGAGTATACCCCAGGGGACTCCTAGGTGGGTCTGACTTACCTGAGCCATTTCGTCTCTGCTTCTCATTTTCTCTATGAAATCTGGCCTGTGGAGAGTATCCCTTCTGTGAATGGAAAGAAAGGAGGTCGAGTGAGGACCCTCTGTTCACCAGCAGGAGAAGAGTAATGAGGTATTTAGAAAGTCCCTGAGTCTTTTTTGGTCACAGAGAGGACCGGCCAGAGTCAAAGTCCTCTCCGGAGAAGCAAATCATGATAGTCTTTGGTGTTTATAAGACTCATGCTCTTTTTTTTTTTAAAGACTTTAGTTTTTGGAACTGTTTTACACTTAAAAATTAAGGGCTGGGGATGTGGCTCAGTGGTAGAGTGCTTGCGTAGCATGCATGAGGCCCTGGGTTTGATCTCCGGCACTCTCCCACAAACTCTCCACATGCAAAAAAAATTAAAAAGTTAGCATAGATGGGCTGGGATGGTAGCTCAGTGGTAGAGCGTGAGGCACTGGGTTCGATCCAAAGCACTGCGTATAAATAAATAAAATAAAGGCCTATTGACAACTAAATATGTGTGTGTGTTATGTATTTTAAAAGTTACTATAGAGAGTTCCTTATAATCCACTTTCAATTTCCTTATTATTAACATCTTATACATATGTAGATGTACATACATGTACTGTGGTACATTTGTTAATGCACCAATATTGGTGAACTAATGTTCAATTCCTGAACCAAGATTGATACATTTTCACTAATTAAAGTTAGTCCATTTCTGATTCAAATTTCCTTGGTTTTATTTTTCATATTTATTTAGGTACTGGAGATTGAATCCAGGGGCACTTTATCACTGATCTCCATCCCCAGCCCTATTTTTTTCTTTTGACACAGAGCATTACTAACTTCTTGAGGCTGGCCTCAAACTTGCGATCCTTCTGCCTCAGCCTCCTGAGACATTGGGATTGCAGGTGTGTGTCTCTGTGCCTGGTAAGATTTCCTTAGTTTTTAACCATCTTTTTTTTGTTTCAGAATGTCATCCAGGCTATAGCATCACACTGAGTTGTCAGGTCCCTCGAGGCTCTCTTTGGCTATGACAGTTTCTCAGATTTTCTTTCTTTTTCTTGACCTTCACAGTTTGGAAGGCTACTGAGACCCATGTTCTTTTATGGTGAACTCATGCTCCCCGGGAAAGTGGGCAGTTCTGGAGTAAGCCAGAGCCAGAAACCCTGCCCGGTGACTGCCCTGTCCCGATCCCAGAGGACAGAAGGGCATGGGTCCTGTCTTTTCCCCTGGGAAGCCTCCATTTGGAGCTCTGTCAATGAGTAGGACATAGAAGGGGAGGAGTGTATGGGGGACTGGCCAAGCCTCTTTTGTCTTTTTTAAGAAAAGGATTAAGGGGACAGGTAACCTTATCTGTGGAAGAAAATTCAGAACATAGATAAAGGACCTACTTGGGAGGGTTCAAAGGAGATCCAAGCTCCTTCTCACATCTCCCTATACAGACCTGGGAAGCAGGGCTGGACTAGAGGTCAACTTTAGCATCACAAAGCCAGAACTTCGTAAGAAACAGCTCTCAGAACTGGAGTTCAAAGAAATGTCCCTTGCATGCCTGCCACCCTCCTTTGCATGAAAAACTTGTTGAAAATGAGACCAAGCTGGGGGCTGTGGCGCACACCTGTATTCCCAGCAACTCAAGAGGCTGAGGCAGGAGGATCGCAAGTTTGAGGCCAGCCTCAGCAACTTAGCGAGGCCCTAAGCAACTCAGTGAGACCCTGTTTCTAAATAAAAAAATAAAAAATGGGCTGGGAATATGGCTCAGAAACCAACCTGTGTTCAGTGAAACTTCAGTGACTATGGCAGAAGCCTCTCCCCCTTCAATGACTGTGGTTTAGTGAGCAAGAAAACTCTACTCGCACCCAGAACCACTAGTGAATGGCAGGTTGGTTTGAAAGCCACCTGGATCTTTGCTGACGTATTACTGGCAACCGACAGGCTTTTCCAAGGACCATGCTGATAAATGCAGCCAATTCTCATTTGTCCATACCATTTAGGACTGGCAGATATGAGCCTAGTTATAATTTGGTTAGTGAAAGTTCCTGCACACAAATTTCAGAGGAAAAACTATTGTATATTATGCAAAATACCCAAATATAGCTGACCACCAATCAATCTCGACAGAAGCCAAAGGTATTTACATTTCTCTTGTCCTCCCTGAGGTCACCACCTGCCTCGTTTTCATGGCCTGATAGTGAAGAAAAATTTCTTGGGGTTAGTCACTGGTGACTTCAATGATCCCATCCCCAAAGCCTCCCCCTTTCCATTGGGCCCCATGGATTCCTCTGGAGGCTGATGCTTCTGTTTGAAAATTGTCAAGGATACTAGGGACCTGATGTACATCCTCATAGTCTACCCACACACCTAGGAGCACTTAGGAGCCTTGCTGTGTGTATGTGTGTGTGTGTTGGCATTGGGGATTGAACCCAGGGGGTGCTTAAGCACTGAGCTACATCCCCAGCTCTTTTTATTTTGAGACAGATCTCCCTAAGTTGTTTAGGGCCTTGCTAAGTTGCTGAGGCTGGCTTTGAATTTGTGATCCTCTGGCCTCAGCCTCCAGGCTGCTGGGATTACAGGTGTGTACTACCGCTCCCAGCCTGCGTTTGTTTTTAAACATTTTAAACATTGAGGTACAGCATGCATCCATAAAGCACACTAATCTTTTTCTTTTTTCTTTTGGCACTGGGATTGAATTGATAAGGTCTTGCAAATTTGCTGAGGCTGGCCTCAAACTTTCAATTCTCCTGCCTCAGCCTTGAGAGTTGTTGGGATTATAGGTGTGTGCCACTGTGCCCAGACAAGCACACTAATCTTAAATGCAAAGCTCAATAAACTTTTTTGCATGAATTCCACCCACATAACTACTTCCAAGATCTAGATACAAAACAGACCCTGCTCTTATGCCCTTTCCCAGTCAATATGCACATACTCCCAGAGTAACAGCTCTGACCACTGGCACCATGGAGTTATTTTTCTTGTTCCAGAACTTCACATAAATGGAACCTACTCCTTTGGGTTTAGTTTTTCTCACTCAGCAGCATGTTTGAGATTCATCAGTGTGGTTGTCCATCTCAGTAGTTCCTTTGACTATGGAATAATTTTCTGGTGGATGGCTCTGTTACAGTTTGGTGATACCTTGTATGAATGGACATCTCAGTGCTTTGCAGTTTTTGGCTATTGCTAATAAAGTTGCTATAAACATCCTTCTATGGTTGGGCACGATGGCGCACGCCTTAATCCCAGTGGCTCAGGAGGCTGAGGCAGGAAGATTGAGAGTTCAAAGCCACCCTCAGTAACTTAGGGAAGCCCTAAGCAACTCAGTGAGATCTGGTGTCTAAATAAAATATAAAAAACGGGCCGGGGATGTGGCTTAGTAGTTAAGTGCCCCTGGGTTCAATCCCTGGTACCAAAAAAAGAAAAAAAAATCCTTCTTTGAATTTTTGGGTAAGCTTGGCTGCTCATTTCTGTTGGGCAGACACCTGGCAGTGACCTTGCTGGGTTGGAAGGTAGGCGAATGTTCAGCTATAGAAGATTTGCCAACAGTGATTGTATCGATTTGTATGGTGCACTATTGACATCTTCACTACGTAGCTTTTTTTTTTTTTTTGATACCTTGAGGTCACTTCCCTGCACAAGGCTTTAGATTGTGGAGGGCAGAAAAGGAGGTAAGATGAACAGGTGGGACTAGATTTTTGAACCTGGAAGAAATGAGGGTTGAACCTTGGCGGTATTTGTCATTGAAACCTGGAATGAACCAGAGGGAGCTGTTTCTCCTGGTCTGTTTGTTTACCACCCCCACCTCATGGGAGCAGGGACTGTGCCTCTTTGGGGATGTATCTTCAATGGCTTGCCTAGTTCTTGGTAGCTAAGTGCATAGTGAATAAAAATTAACTTAAAAATTGTACAAACATTTATTGAGCACGTACTCATGCCAGGCTCCACAGTAAGATTCTACTGGTATGGTCTCATTTCAAGCTTCATAATGGTCCTTTGAGATTTTGGAAAAGTGAGGTTCCTGTTATATAGATAAGGAAGGAAGCTGAGGTCTTGGACAGGTTGGGTTACATGCTGGCAAGCGGCAAGTGGCAGCTCTGTGAGTGAACTATGTGTGTGTGTGTATGATGGCAAGAGCCACCACTCCATTTTACAGAGAAGGAAACCAAGGTTCAGAGAGGTTAAGGAATGCTTCTCTTTGGGATCAGCTGAGCCAGCCTTCCTACCAAGCTATTTCTTTTTTTTAGGACCAGAGATTGAACTCAGGGTGCTCTACCACTGAGCCACACCCCCAGCCCTTTTTATTTTTTATTTAGAGTCAGAGTCTTGTGGAGTTTCTTAGGGCCTTGCTAAGTTACTGAGGCTGGCTTTGAACTCATGAACCTCTTGCCTCAGCCTCCTGAGCTGCTGGGATTACAGGCATGTGTCATGGTGCCAGGCCTAAGCTATTTCTTAAAGTATTTTTAATGCAGATCTCTGGCTGCTCTCCACCCCAAACCTCCCACTCCCCTGAGCCCATAGCACCTGGGTGTCACCAGGCCCATCCCAAGTCTCTGCCTTAGCACCTCACTTTCACAAAGCCACCTGTTGGGTGAGATGTCACCTGCCACCTCTCCTCCATCCCCAGGGATGGAGGGCATCAAACCCAGCAATACTTCCCTAGCATGCTGGGCACTGCTGGAGTAGGCGCCAAGCTCTGGTAAGTGTTCCCTTCTAGGCGTCTGCTGACATCACACTGGTGTTGAGTTCTTAGCTGGGATGGGAATGAGAACATTGTATTCTGGTCTCCAGGGCCTTCTCACTGCTCCATTCATTCAACCTTAAGATCTTAGAGGCCCAGAAAACTGCCCTCCTGGAATTTGAGCCAAGGTGCTGGGTGAGGAGCCACCTGCCCCAGGCTGGAGGCTGAGGGCCTTTCTCTCTGCACATGGACTTGGCGGGGGGGCTGTTTCATTCCCCTTAAAATCTAGCAAAAATATTTCACACAGGTAATGTATAAATCCAATGCTGACAATTGGAACAATCCAGTTGCATATACATTTTAAAAAGTAACATTCCTCATTACTGTCTGTAATCTCATTCTGTTCCCAGCGTCATCATTATTTTTAAGGCTGCATTTGTATTTTGATTTTTCTGTAGATTTCTTTTTAAATGCTGCAATACATCCTGATGGAATTTCTATGCCAATGCCTGTAGATATACCTCACTCTCCTGAACTGCTGCAGTATATACCCTACAGTTTAAATTTCTAAAATCCCCTTTAGTTGGACACTTAGGTTATTTCCAGTTTTTCACTATTACAAATAATTCAGCTCCAAATATCCTTGTGCTTGTATCTCTGCCCACACATGCAAGCTTTTTTCTTGAGTAGATGCTGAATTGCAAATGGTAGAACAAGAAGTCTGTTTTAAATTATAGCAGATGTTGCCAAATTACCTTCCAGAGTGGTTTATTGCCATTTACACACCATGTGTCTGACATGACTGGATTTTTTTACGTCACTAACATTGAGTGTTTACTGACAACTAATTGGTGGTATTAGAAGTCAGGGTAATGGTTCCCCTTGTGGGGTGACAGCGGATGCAAAGGGCCACAAGGCAGGCTTTAAGGGCAATGTTGATGTTCTTTTTCTCGATCTGAGCAGTGGTTACACAGGTATTTTCAGTTTCTCAAGATAAAGTAAGTAGTATGCTCATGAGCGGTGCCCTTTTACATACAAAGTTAGTCTTTGATAACAAGTTCAAGCTCTCTCCTCCCCCACAATCCAAGAGGTTACAAAACAGAACCCATGAGCATTTTGTTTTGGAGGCTGAGACTTCTTTTCTCAGTACATTGGCCTTCTGGATTCCTTCTTGAATGTCTTGCTTCTGGGTCTTATAAGAGTCCTTTGGCTGAGAGAGGAAAGTCCTTCGAGAAAGGGGACTTACCAGTTCCTGGGCATCAGCTCTGCTTTCTAATCCTTACAACAGCCTCGCTGGGTAGGTATCATTCACCCCATTTTACAGACAAGGAGACGGGGGCTTGGAGCAGTGTGGCAACCTGCCCAAGGTCCCAATTGTCCGACTGCAGGGTCCTACTTCATCTCCACCCTTTACACGATAGCTGTTCATGTGATAGGCTTTGGGCAGAAGTCCAGGGAGGTGGCTCATTGGCTTCCCATTTTGTAGATGGGAACACAGAGTCTCAAAAAGTTGAGATGACTTGCTCCAATGCCCTGGTTGGTAAGTGGTGGAGCAGGGTTTGAGGCACATCTGCCAGGTTCTCTGGCTGTGGCAAAGCAGTACATGGTGGAATGTTCTGCTGTGATCGAGATGCTCTCTAGGTTGGCAAGATTGTAGCCGTTGGCCACAATGTGGCCATTTAGCACTTTGAAGATGACCTAGTACACCCTAGGGTCTGAAATTTTAGTTTTATTTAATTTTAATTGATACAGTGCAACTGTAAGGAGTCAGGTCAGAAGAGAAAAGCTGCAGGCACAGATAGCAGAGTAGCCACCAGTTGGGACATCATGCAGGCCACCACGAGGACCCATGATAGCCCTGCACAGTTCTTGTTTGGGGCACCAGAAACCATCCCCTGGGGAAGGACTCAGGGCTTTGTAATCAGATACCACCTTAACAAGCTTCTTAGCCTAAGACCGTTTCCTTGTGTTTAAATGGATATAAAAACAGAGCTGGCTTGCTGGGTGTGATAGCACATGCCTGTAATCCTAGCAACTGGGGAGGCTGAGGCAGGAGGATCAGGAGTACAAAGCCAGCCTCAGCAATTTAGTGAGACCCTGTCTCATAATAAAATAAAAAACGGGCTGTGGATATTGCTCAGTGGTTAGGCACCCCTGGGTTCAATCCCTGGTACCAAAAAACAAACAAATGAAAGAAAACCTCTGAAACCCAGCTGGCTTTAAGATTAAATGAGAAACTACACAGTACCTGGTTTGTAATCGGCGTTCACTAAGCTACTTAACACATTGTTATGACCTCAGTTATCATTATTATTGATCAGAGGCTCCTGTGGCTTCAGGGCAGATGTCACAGTGGCAAAGTGCCCTCGTGGTAGTAGTTTAAACGGTACAGATGTGTGTCTGGTGCAGCCTAAAGCTTCCCACATTCTCCCGGCAACGCGTCCCATCCCAGGTGAAACCCTTGTCGCTCATTTCTTTTAGGCAACCCTACCCAGGAATTGTCTCTGCTTCCATCCCCATCGAGAACGATTCCGATCTACCTATTGGAGAAGCGCCCGTGGGATCACACGGAACCCACTATTCTACAGCGCGCCTCGCGGCTTTACCGCCCATCCAGCGTGCGGTTCCCCGCTGGCGCCTTCGGAGCCACTGTATTGGGCCGCTGTCCCGCGCAGTGTTCTGCGGGAAGGTCATTCACAACCTATTTTGTGGGTCCTGCCTGATGGGGTGCTATCATTCATTCCTTCATTCAGGTTGGGTTGTGGCTCCAGCCAGGCTCCAGAAAGGAGTTTTATGTCTCGCTCTGCTTTTTCTGGAGACTTACTTTACCTTTCTGTGCTGGCCTCTTATTTATTTTTATTTTTTTTGTACCAGGGATTGAACCCAGGGTCACTTAACCACTGAGCCACATCCCCAGCCCTTTTTATATTTTATTTGGAGACAGGATCTCACTGAGTTGCTTAGGGCCTCGCTGAGGCTGGCTTTGAACTCATGATCCTCCTGCCTCAGGCTCCAAAGCTGCTGGGATTACAGACGTGGGCCACCGTGCCCGGCTATGTCAGCCTCTTAAAGCACTGGGCCAAGGGTCAACCTTATAAGGACACAGGACATGGTCACTGGGATTTTTTAAAAAATTTTTTAATAAGTTTCTCTACTATTTCCTGCAACTTCTCTCTGGTCAATACCTTGTGGATCTTGGCGGTTCATTTATTAAGTTTGAAAACCCACAAGAAGCAGCTAGTCAGCTGGGTGAGCCTAGGAATATAAAATTCCTTTCTGTTAAGGGAGTGCCTGTTGCAGGCTTTGGTACCAGACCTAGGCCAGAGAAGCCCCTGGTCAGGACCGGCCCTGTCTGGGCCTGCATTGTTACATTTCATTGAATGACAGAGTCCTACCCACACTGAGAGGCCATTGTATCACTGTAGATATTGGAGACAGACTCTCGGAGCCTGGATTTGTCCCCGAGTGGGCTCTTGCTGCTTAGTGGGGCCTGATGTGCATATCCTTCTCTATTTGGCCAATTGCACCCAACCATTGACCAGTGGAATCCCTGGTCAGTGGGAGGGTATTTTCAACTGTGGTAGATCTTGGCATGTGTACAATCTTGCTTTAAACCTCTTAGGAGCACTGGACTTTAAAGGAATGTTCTGGTTAAGTTCTTCTGAAAAGATTCCTCAAGTCACTCTCGTAATCACTCCTGGAATGTATTTGCTTGGTGGGTTTGGAATTTTGGAGAAAACAGATTTTTTTTTTTTTTTTTCCCTTTAAGCAGATCTGGTTTCTAAGTCTCTGTGGGGAGGCTTGTGGATGGGGCCAGGAGTGGGGCCTTGGAGGAAGGGCCCTGGAGGTCACTGAATCCCCTGGAATCCTAGCTCAGGCTGACATTGAGGCAGATGATGGAAACTTTGCTTTCTGGGGGCGCCTGTCCAGCAGGAAGCAGAGCTTCCAGAGTTTATGAAATCGCACAGCAGGGGAGTTACTGAGCCTGTGGTTCAGGGATGGGAAGAGGCGGGAGAGGAGACATCCAGAAGGGCCTTGCCAATCACAGGACAAGGGCAGCTCTCAGCGGGTGAAATCTAAAACAGCCAATGAATATAAGAAAAGATGCTTGGCCTGCCCGGAAACCAAACCCAACACAACCAAAGCAAAGCAAAGCAAAGCAAAGCAAAGCAAAAAAACCAAAACCAAAACACCACCAGAACTAAAAAAAACCAAAAACAACAACAAAAACCAAAAATACATAACCCCCCAAACACTTTAGAAGCAATAGAGTATTATCTTCTGCCTATCAGATGTACCAAAATAAAAACATAATAATAACTGGTGTTGGAGAGGATGTGGAGAGATGGACACTCTGGGCTGTCCCTGGAGCAGTACAGTCATCCTGCTATGAAGCTGGGCGCAGCAGTGCACGCCAGTATTCCCAGCAGCTTGGGAGGCTGAGGCAGGAGGATCGTGAGTTCAAAGCAGCCTTGGCAATTTAACGAGGCCATAAGCAACTCAGCAAGACCCTGTGTGTAATAAAATATATTTTAAAAAGGGTTGAGCAATCTGGAAAGCAGTATGGAGATTCCTTAGAAAACTTGGAACCGAATCACTATTTGCCCCAGCTATCCCACTCCTCAGTCTATACCCAAAGGACTTAAAAACAGCATACTACAGTGATGCAGCCACTTCAATGTTTATAGCAGCTCAATTCACAATTGCAAACCTGTGGAAGCAACCCAGATGCCCTTCGATAGATGACTGGATAAATAAACTGTGGTATATATACACAATGGAATATTACTCAGCAATAAAAGAGAATAATATTGTGGCATTTGCAGGTAAATGGATGGAGTTGGAGAACATCATGCTAAACGAAGTAAGCCAATCCCCCAAAACCAAAGGCCAAATGTTCTCTCTGATAAGTGGATGCTGATCCATAACAGGGGAAGGAACATGGGAAGAATGGAGGAACTTGGTTCAAAGGAGAGGGAGGGGGGGGCATGGGGGCAGGAAAGATGGTGGAATGAGATGGACATCATTGCCCTAGTACATGTATGACTACATATGGTGAGACTCTATGTCATATACAACCAGAGAAATGAAAAGTTGTGCTCCATTTGTGTATAACGGATCAAAATATATTCTGCTGTCATGTATACCTAAGTAAAATAAAAAAATTTTAAAAATTGCATATAAAAAAATAAAAAAGGGTTCGGGATGTGGCTCAGTGGTTAAGCACCTCTGGTTTCCATCCCTGGTACCAAAAACAAACACGCAAACAAATAAATAAAATAAGCCATGGGCTCCTCTGAGGAGGGAACAGTTGTGTTTAGCCAGTACTCCTAGCAACTGGGTCATGGGTGTGCTGGACTAGTATAAGGGAGACTTGGGTGGAGCATCAACCTCATACAATTAGTATCCCCCATTTATTTTTTGTATTGGGGCTTGAATCCAGGGGAGCTGGACCACTGAGCCACACCCCTAGTCCTTTTTAATATTTTATTTAGAGACAGGGTCTCACTGAGTTGCTTAGGGCCTCGCCAAGTTGCTGAGGCTGCCTTTGAATTTGCGATCCTCCTGCCTCAGCCTCCTGAGCCGCTGGGATTACAGGTGTGCGCTGCTGTGCCTGGCTATATCCCCATTTATACAACTGTGAGTCAGAGAGGTTGAGAAACTGATCCAGTGCTACCCAACTAGTAAGAACTGGGTTTCAAGATGGCTTCTGAAGCCCATACCATCAGCCCTGAAGCTAGGCTGCTGTGATTTCACGGAAGGGAAGAGGTGCAGTTGTGGGTGGAGACTCTCCTTTATCTGCTCTACCAGGTGCTCTCCCACCCGTTCTCTGCTTCTCCTAGCCTCTCAGCTGATCAGCAGTTTCAACTTGGCCTTTTGAGGAAGGGCACTACAAATAGCCTTTGTATTTCTGCAGAGGTCCCTGGAGGTTGTACTGTCAGTGGAGTTGGTTGCTAGGAGACATTTCTCAAGAAAGACTCCTTTGGAAAATGAGCCCAGGCTCTGTCCACAATCAAGACTATTACATCCCAATGTGTGCTTCTACCAAATTATTAAGAGTGGGTCCAGCCAGGCACAGTGGTGCATGCTTGTAATCCCAGTGGCTTGGGAGGCTGAGGCAGGAGGATCCCAAGTTCAAAGCCAGCCTCAGCAACTTAGTGAGGCCCTAAGCAACTCGGTGAGACCCTGTCTCTAAAGTAAAATACAAAAAAAGGCTGGGGATGTGGCTCAGTTGTTAAGTGCTCCTTGGTTCAATCCCCAGTACCAAAAAAAAAAAAAAGAGTAGATCCAATTTCTTCTCCGACCAGTTCTTCCAGGTGCCAGCTTAGAGCATATCTTGGGCTGAAAACAATTTCTCTGCCAGACAGACTCAGAATCCTAGAAGGGGCCCTTTAAGATGATCCACCTGCATTCTTCATCCTACAGATGAGGACCATGAAGCACAAAGAGTCCTGCCTGCCTGTGGCAGCTTTATGATTTCTCTCTCATCAATGCCCACGTCAGCATCCCCTTGGATCCTGCAATGTCAATCAGCAGGACTCAGTATGTGAAGACTAGGGACATTTTCCTGTATTAATCCTGTGTTCAAAGCCTTTGGTGGCAGAGGTGGGAGCAGATCATTACTGTGCTTGAGTGGAGATGAGCTGCTGGTGTTTACTGGGCATCTATGTGCCAGACACTGGGCTAGGAGCTTTAGGATCTTCAGCCGCTAACGCTGACCTCTGTATTGTTTTGCTATGAGTTTGTACTGGCTGTTTTTTTTTTTTTTTTTCTCAACTGAAGGTCACATTTTCCCATTTTGGGTTCTTTTTTTTTTTTTTTTTACATATCTAGAACATTTTGAATGTGTCCCGGATGTTGTGTGTGTAGAGTGTGTTATGGAGGCTAAGGATTCTGTTATCTTTTTCAGAAGAGTGTTTTACATTTTGTTTTAGCAGGTGGTAGACTTACTAGGTGATCCTTTGGAAATTCCATGGTGTTGGTTTTTCATTTCATTAAGAAGATTCATGCAAACCTGGGCTACATCCTAAGCCCCTCTACCTCAGCAGACTCATCTCCAAACTTTCTCCTCTGAATATTTTTTTGGTACCAGGGATTGAATTCAGGGGCACTCAACCCCTGAACCACATCCCCCCAGCTCTTTTTTGTGTTCTACTTAGAGACTGGGTCTCACTGAGTTGTTTAGTGCCTTGCTTTTGCTGAGGCTGGCTTTGAACTCATGATCCTCCTGCCTCAGCCTCCCCAGCCGCTGGGATTAGAGGCATGTGCTACCACGCCCGGCTCCTCTGACGATCCTGAAGGGTTTTGTTTTGGGCTTTGCTAGGTCACATGGGCCTTTGCGTGGAGTCTAACTCATTCTAATTAGGATCCCACTCTTGTGGTTGAACATGATGAGGAGTTCCACTGTGGTGTGTTCATATATGAACACAGGAAATTTACGTTCATTCCACTGTCTTTCCCATTCCCATCCCCCTTCCTTCCCTTCACTCCCCTTTGTCTAATCCAATGAACTTCTATCCCCTCCCCACCTTCTTGTGTGTTAGCACTGACATATTAGAGAAAACATTCAGCATTTGTTTTTTGGGCATTGGTTTCTTTCATTTAGCATGATAGCCTCCAGCTCCATCCATTTATCAGCAAATGCCATCATTTCATTCTTCTTTATGGCTGAGTAATGTTCCATTCTATATGTGTACCACATTTTCTTTGTCCATTCATCTATTGAAGGGCACCTAGGTCAGTTGTCTCTTATTTTGCCTAGTGTTGTGTTGTTTTGGTGGTAGCCCTCATCTGTTATCAGCTCCTCCCTTATGGGTGGAAATGGAAGTCCTGCTCATAGCGAGGTGTCCTCTCTCTCCCTCCGTATAAAATCCTGGAATGCTCACAAGGACCATGAGAGAAAGGGCTTAGCATCCTCATTTAACGAGGACACCAAGGTTTTGTGGGGATGCAGTAACTGGCCCAAAGGGCGTTAACATTAGAGCTAAGAGCCAGGCTTGCTGGGTGTCACTTTGTGTTGACTCTGCTGTTGGCAGAAAGGCTAAAATTAAAATTAAACCTCACTCTCACCTGGGCAACGTGGTGCACGCCTGTCATCCCAGTGGCTCAGGAGGCTGAGGCAGGAGGATTGTGAACTCAAAGCCAGCCTCAGCAAAAGTGAGGTGCTAAGCAACTCAGTGAGACCCTATCTCTAAATAAATACAAAATAGGGCTGGGGATGTGGCTCAGTGGTTAAGTACCCCTGAGTTCAATCCCTAGTACCCCTGCCAAAAAGACTTCACTCTTAGCATCACCCAAATGAACAGTGTTTTCTGAGCCAATTTGTGTATTTTCCTACATCTGATCTCCAGGGTATCTTTTTCCTGTTTCTGTTTCTGAACCCTAGTCTGGGCGTTTCTGTCTTCACATGGATGATGATACAGTCACCTGTGGTGCTTCACGGGGCTCTTTCAAGAACATTTTTATGCCTTCTGTGGCTCCCTATGGCCCGCAGCGGTACTTCCCACGGTGAGAGCCGCTCCTTCGCGAGAGCTGTAGCCCGCAGCTCTGCCCCTGGAGATTCACAGCGGGTGTGTGCACCCAGAGGCTCTGCAGGAGTCTCTTAACTAGGTTTAACCCAGCCTGTTGGACTAGAAACTCTTGGCTTATCTAATACCTACCAAAGTCATGTGGAACATTCTGGAAAAGTTTGGACCATAGAATTAAGGTTAAACTTGTCTGCACGCCAGCCCTTCTCCAGTCTAATGTACTCTTTCAGGTTCATGTCCCATGACTTCTTGTCAACCAGGTCCCCCACGCCTGTTTTTTCCTCTAGCCTTCATGCTCTTCTAACCCTAAGAATCTGGAAGAATGATATAATCCTACAGTTGCCAGGAGTTTCCATGAAGGGGGCCTGACCCAGTTCCACCAGAGGAAAGCAGAGCATGACAAAGAGAAGGACCAAGTCCTGAAATCTTCACCTCAGACCCCGGATCCAGCCTTGCTTAAAGCCCTTACTCCTAAACTTTCAGGTTCAAGACCTAATAAATGGCTCCCACCCCCATCTCCAGCTCAGGGCTCCCAAACCTAAAAGAGCACTTGGCTGGTACATCTCTCCAACCTCCCGTTAAGTTTTCTGAGGTCCTGTCCATTCCTGCTCCTCCTCTGGTCTTTACACAGTGTGGTACTAAGGGCCGGGGTTCAAATCTCTTTCTCTCTCTCTCTTTTTTTTTTTTGGTACCAGAACTCTGGTACACTCAAACACTGAGCCACACCCCCAGCCCTATTTTTTGGTTTTATTTAGAGACAGGGTTTCACTGAGTTGCTTAGTGCCTTGCTTTTGCTGAGGCTGGCTTTGAACTCGTGATCCTCCTGCCTAAGCCTCCTGAGTTGCTGGGATGACAGGCATGCACCACCGTGCCTGGTTCAGATGTCTCTTGAATGTCCCAAGTCACTATCCCATGAGGTTTATTTTCGTTGGTCCAGGATATGACTGGATGTTTGCAACTCTGCAGCTGCTAGCCTGGAGTGGACCTTCTTCCTGGAGGGTGGAGGTGAGGATATTGGTGGGCACAGAGGAGCTGGCTGGTGGAGAGAGAGTATGGGTGTGATAGACAGGGCCTGAGGTTCCTTCCAGGTCTGTCGCCTCCTGATGTGCCCATCTTGGAGAGGTACTGCCCTCTGAATGTGGGTGGGACCTATTCTAAGGATGGATAATGGCAGAGGTGATGTGGTGGTACCCTTGTGATCATGCCAATTTGTATTTTATATGTATGTACCTTTATTGTGTGTGCATGTGTGTCCTGCTGGAATGTATTAGCAAGAGATTCTCCTTGCTGGCGCGATATTAGCAGCTACACGGAAGAAATCCACATATCAAGGACCTGCGGGCAGCCTGGTTGACAACCAGCAAATATCTGGGGGCTTCTGTCCTACATTGTGCTGGCAGCCTGCATGAGTGTGGAAGTGGCCTCTTTCTCAGCTCAGTCCCCATATGGCAATGCACACTGACCAGGTCCTTCCTTGATGGTATCCCAGGAGGCTATGGAGGACCCAGATCTGCCCGTAGAGTCTCCTGTCCACAGACACTGTGATCAAAATGTGGTGATGTGCTACGCAGTGATAGAAAACAGGAGCCGGGCTTGGTGGTGCACGCCTGTCATCCCCGTAGCTCGGGAGGCTGAGGCAGGAGGACTATGAGTTCAAAGCCAGCCTCAGCAACTTAGCAAGGCCCTAAGCAACTCAGTGAGACCCTGTCTCTAAAGAAAATATAAAAAGGGAACAGTGGGGAAATATAAAATATAAAAACTGAGAATAGTGGGATTCTGGGTGGAGGTGAGAGACCTGAGTTTGCTTTCTGCTACACCTCACAGCTGTGTGACTTTCATGGGTTATGCCACCTCTCTGAGCCCCCATTTTCTCATCTGTAAAATGAGTGCCAACTTGGGAGAACCAGAGGTAAGGAACTTGGGGCCTGGCCCAGAGAAGGTGCTCAGCCCAGAGTAGTAGTTCAGAGTCTTCATGATTTTTTGATTTTCTTTGTTTGCTTTTTTAAACATTCAGCAATGATCGTGGATGACTCTGATAACCCGAAACAATAATTTTGCTTAAAATAATTCAGGGGAGGATTGGTCATGGGAACCTGAGCCTCCTGGGCCAGGGCCCCATCCAGAATAGCTCCTTCCTCACACCAGCAATAACAGCAGGAGAAGCAACACCAAAACAATCATCCAAAGAACCAGACACGCCCCTGTACCAAACCTTCCCACTAGTATAAATATCTCCATTTTACAGAGGAAGAAACTGGGGTTCAGAGAGGTTGAGTCATTTGCCCACAGTCCCACACCTGGTAAGTGGCAGAACTGGATTTGCCTCCTGCACCTGGAAGGGACCCCCTGCTTCGTGGCATCCAAACCTGGCCTGGGTTCTTGCATGCCCAGGTGGCAGGGGGGACATCTGGGTTTTCTGGAATGGGGCAAAGCCAAGGAAATTGGCAGTGATACCCGGTCCAGATCCCGTTACGCCAGGCAAGATCACGTTTCCCCCATTCTGGCGCCATATGAGCAGGGCAGAGGACTGGGCAGCAGCCACTTCCCTGGTTATTCAAGTAGAAAATTACAGGTGCCCCAAATAGCCCGAGTATTCTTTTATTAATGAACAAGGAGTGAGCTGGATGGGGGGTTACGTGGATCTCTTTCCACGGGTCACTTTCCCAAGACCTACAGGGCTCTATGGCTCTCAGAGGGGGTCTTTCAGGAGCTGGGGCAGCTGGCAGGAGGAGCCGGGGCACATTCAGGGTCTCTTCATGGGAAAAGGGGAGGTGGGGAGGCCCCATCACACAGGACCTGGCTTCCCAGTGGGCACAGATGACAGAGCCCCAGGTGGAAGTCCCCCAGCCATCCCTGTCTGGGGCAAATGGCTGAACCTATCTGGAAATTCATTTCTACTTCTGTAAGATGGGATGAGTCCTAAACTCACACCAAAGTTTATTTTCCCCTGACTGTAATAGTAACACTTGCTCATTTCCGACAAGACAACGTAGAAAGTAGAAAAAAAAAAGATACAAACATCACCATCCTGTCTCCCTGTGCCCAGTTGAGATAATCTGTCTTGGAGTACATCCTCCTGTCTGCTTCCTGAGCATGGGTGAAGGACAGGCTGATGTTCTACTATGGAATGCCACTTACAGACACCCAGAGTTTCTCACGCAACAAACATGTACTGGGCACAGTCTAAGGCCCTGTGGCCACCTGCAGTTAGGTTCCCCCCCCCCCCCCCGCATCCCCTGCTCCTCCTCGTTTTTTTCCCAATACTCTCCACGCCCCCGGCTTCACTCAGAGACACCTAGAGGACTGGGGAGGAGGGGAAGCCATTTATGTGTTGCTGCTGTGGCTGTGGGGGCCAGAGCTGGGACTTGGCGTCTCCTTATGGGGCCAGCTGGGACCTTTCCCGCCAGCAGGCCTGATACACATGGGCTGGGCTGGGTGTGGCTTATTGACCCCTGTGTCTCTTCTCCCTGGATGGTCAGGGCAGGAAGCAGCTACACTCTCCCAGGGCCATTTCCTGACTGGCTCATATGTCAAATGCTTAGAATGGGTGCCTGGCAGACAGCAGGCAGCAGCACACACCAGTTGCTAGGGTGACTGATGTCATTATTGCTCCTAGTGGGGGAGGAATGGCCAGAGACCACTCCCTTTTGGAAACTGGATATTTTTAGGGGGTACCGGAGATTGAACCTAGGGCACTTGACCACTGAGCCACATCCCCAGCCCTATTTTGTGTTTTATGTAGAGACAGCGTCTCACTGAGTTGCTTAGTGCCTCGCCATTGGTGAGGTTGGCTTTGAACTTGTGATCCTCCTGCCTCAGCCTCCTGAGCGCCTGGCATTATAGGCGGGTGCCACCTGCCCAGCCTATAATAATTAATAATTAAATGAAATAATTTAAACATTTGACAATTACTTAATAATAAAATTAAATAATTTAAACATTTGACAATTATAGTAAACAATTTACAGTTTTACCCATTCAAAATCCTCTTTGAGGAGGAACGTGATAGAGGTTATGCAAGGGTTAGTCCATTGTGCGCTCTGTCTCCAGGAAGTCCTGAATCCACTTATGTGAAAGGACCCAAGTGGGGATTTTGGAAGAAAGAAAATAAGGAACTTTGTGTATGACCTCACCTGGGGCTTCCTAGGGGCCAAGGCTGAGGCTGGGGGCTCATCCACAGTAGCATGGGATTTCTGGTGTCTTAGAAGTGTGCCCACTGCCAGGTGTGGTGGCACATACCTGTAATCCCAGAGGCGCAGGAGGCTGAGGCAGGAGGTTCACAAGTTCAAAGCCAGCCTCAGCAACTTAGCAAGGCCGTAGGCAACTCAGTGAGGCCCTGTCTCTAAATAAAAAATAAAAAGAGCTGGGGATGTGGCTCAGTGGTTAAGCACCCCTGGGTTTAATCCCCAGTACCAAAAAAAGAAATAAAAATAAAAATAAAAGATGTGTGCCCACTAAGTCCAGAGGCCTAGTGGGTCAGGGGTTACTGTTTTGGGTTGAATGCCCTCCCAGCAAACATACGGTGAAGTCCTGGCCCCTTGTATATGTGTGAATATGACCTTGTTTGGAACTAAGGGTCTTTGCAGATGTGACCAAGCTAAGATGAAGTCATTAGGTACGTCCTAATAGGCATACAGGGACATGCCAGGTGAGGGTGGGAGGAGACCAGAATGACCCAAGGATCACCATGGATTGCTCGCGCTACTAGAAGCTAAGAGAAGACCTGGAACAGACCCCTAGAGTCTCTAGGGGAGCATGGCCTGGCCACCACCTTGATTTCAGCTTTTAGCGTCCATAACTGGGAGAGAACAAGTTTCTATTGTTTTCAGTTGCTGGTAATTTTTTTTTTTTTTTGGCACCAGGGATTGAACTCAGGGGCACTCGACCACTGAGCCACATCCCCAGCCCTATTTTGTGTTTTATGTAGAGACAGGGTCTCACTGAGTTGCTTGGCGCCTCGCTGTTGCTGAGGCTGGCTTTGAACTTGCGATTCTCCTGTCTCAGCCTCCCTAAGTGCTGGGATTACAGGCGTGTGCCACCGCGCCCAGCTAGTTGCTGGTAATTTGTGATGCATCAAGACATGGTGCCTGGCTGTGGTCGCAGAGTCACCATGAGACCTGTGAAAAGGCTGGCTGCTTCAGGGTGCACACAATCCAGGGGCAGGACTCCCCATGGAGCATTTGTGTCACAGTACATCCCAGAATGCCCCCAGGTGTTCCCAGGGGCTCTGGTGGGTACAAACAAACCTTAGATGATCCCTCAAAACAGCAGATATGGTGGGGTGTGGTGCACACCTGTAACTGCAGCAGCTCAGGAGGCTGAGGCAGGAGGATCAAGAGTTCAAAGCCAGCCTCAGCAACTTAGTGAGGCCCTAAGCAACTCAGTGAGACCCTGTCTCTAAATAAAATATAAAAAGGGCTGGCAATGTGGCTTAGTGGTTAAGTACCCCTGGGTTCAATCGCTGGTACTAAAACAAAAAACAAAAATAAATCTGGCAGATGTGGCCTCCTTTCTGGCTGACTTACTGCACTTCTGGGGCTGCTACCCCCAGGGGACACCTTGGTCTCCATCCCCAACTACCTTAGGAGGAATATGTCATCAAGACCAAGCCAGGTACTTCTCTGGAATGTCTGGGTGGACTTAAATTTTAGATGGCAAAAGAAAGTTCCAGGGCCTCGCCCTTTCCCTCCACCTCAGCCTCTGCAATCTGATCTCCCTTTAAACAAAGCCCCTGGTTCAGAGTGGTTTAGGACACAATGTTCTGAAAGCTGATCCCGGGGGCCCAGGGAGGGAGCTGGTTTTTGGGTTTCTGCCTGCAGGAAAGCCGGCTTTGATTTAGCACCTCCCACCCCATAGTCATTTCAAGAGAGAAATTAAATTCTTCTGAACTTCAGCAGGGCTCTCTTCAGCGGGGCTCCCAGGGGGACCTATTAACTCTACCTAGCAGAGTGAAAGTTTACTCTGGCTTGAGGTGAACAGCTTCAGTCCCCATGCTTGGAGAACAAGTTGGTGGTCACATGGGGTGGGCAGCCAGCTGTGTCCAGGATTAAGTCCCCATTCTGGCCTTGCTGGCTGTGTGATCTTGAGGAGAGAGCTCAACCTCTCTGAGTCTGGCTTTTTGCCTTGACGAAATGCAGACACTGATACCTTTGTGCTTACATTGGTGGAGAGGATTCTGCAGTAACCCCAGTATTAGAAAGCGTTCTTATTTTTATCTTCAGGAAGAACCCATTTTACAGATGAGAAAGATAGTGTCTGATGGGAAGGGGTAGGGCCAGGTTGGACTGTACTGAGCAGGATTTCTGGGGGACCTTGGCTTTTGGTGCTTGTGGGAAGAATCTGAACACTGGTTTGCTTCTACACAGCATTATCGTGTCTGGTTACTTCTTGGCTGTGAAATAGGGGAAACATCATGTCCCCAGCTGCTGAGAGAAACCTATGACAGATTTCAAAGTTCCCAGCTTTGCATCAGGGCAGGATTGGCCTTTGGGGGAATGATTGCTCCCACCCTCTCTTCTCCTCTGCCTCATTTTACCCCAGTGCCAGTGGCTGACACAGCTACCACACCTGCTTTGATGTGGGAAGAAACTTGGAGTCCAGAGAGGGAGCCTATTTGCCCAGGGTCACTCAGGGCCTCTGAGGCCAAGATGTTTTTCATGTGAGTGGACAGGGAAGATTAGACTAAGAGGAGACAGATAAAGTAAGAAAAAAGAATTAAGACAAGTTCCTTCTGTCTACCATCTGGGAGATGAGATTTGCCTCCACAGCCTGAGGCTGGGGCCATCGTGGCTCCTGCCCATTTCCTCTCTGGAGAGGATAAAACATCTGGGAATAGAAAGAGGCCCCACTGGGCGGGGAGCAGGGGCCCAAGGAAGGGAAAATGGGCTTGAGGTTTCTTCATTCTCCTTTTCCAGGGCATTCTCCTTGCGTCTCTTCTTTTCCCTCAGTCTTTTTCAGCTCTATTTTGAATAAGTGAGCAAAAGAAAGGGAGGGGGGATGTTCTCCTTGGTTGAAGAGTCTGAGGCAGACGCAGGGTTGTGTGTGGGGTGTTCTGGCAGGGTGAGGGGAGGGCCGGGACTGAGGGAGCTAAGGTGCCAGGGAAGCCATCCTGGGGCGGCCCCACTTCAGAATCAGCGGTTGGAGGCCCTACAAGGCTCTTGGAGAGGAGCTGGAGCACCGAGAAGTTCTTCCAAGTCTGGGTCAGGCCTCAACCTCTTACCCCTCTAGGCCTGGCCTTCTGTCATTTAGGGGAAGCCTGGTCACCCTGTGTCCTTCCTCAGCTGCTCCTCTTGCCTGGTAGCTGGGTCCTCTGTGTTTCCCTCAGCAGAGCCCCGACAGCTGCCCTGTCGTTGGTGGGGCTGATTTCTCTCGCTGAGCTCTGCACCCTGATGGCAGGGTTGAAGTTCCGCCTGCTGGTCTGTCTGGGACCCTGGTACCCAGTAGGTGCTCAGCCAACATCCATCGAATGCATGAACACGTAGTGAGACTTTTGCACTTGGCAGGAAGTTGTACAGGTAGAAAGTGTGTGTGTGTGCGTGTGTGTGTGTGTGTGTGTGTGCACATTTGCAGGCAGAGGCAGGGTGGGACTGCAGAATTTGGGTCTGTGGCCATTGGAGTGAAAGGAGGTGACATAGGAGAAACTGAGGGACATAGCTCCCAGCCTTAGGTTCTTCACGATCCCTTCATGAGCTTGCTCTTCAGCCCTACCCTTGAGTTACTTCAAAGGTATTCAACCTCCCTCTTCCCTCTCTTCTGTCCTCCATTTATTGAGCACCTATTATGTGCTCTGGAGACTCAACAGTAAACCAAAAACGCAACCTAGTCTCCATTTATTGAGCACTTACTACGCGATCTGGGGATGCCATGGTAAAACTGCAACCATAGTCTCCCTTCCCTGATGGGTAAATAAAGAACCAAAGATGAATCGCAACAGTGCTGTTTATAGTGGAAAGACCAGAAAGCTGGAAGAGTGTGATGGAATTTGTCCTGAGCTCAGGAAATCAGCATGGTGGCAGTGGTGCCCTGGGGTCCCTGGGGAACTTGATCCCTTTCTATTACCACTGTCCCTCTCTCAGCTGCCCCCATAAGCCTACAGGTTTAGCAACACCCGTGGTCCTAATTATGCAAATGCATCTCTGACAAGCTTGGCTCTCTCCCGGCTTATCTACTAAGCCCCTCACCTTGTTGGACATCAGAGTCTATCAGGGAAGGCTTTCTTTCTTCCTTTCTTTCTCCTCCCTCCCAAGCTGAGCATCCAGCCATAAAGATGGACAGAAATTTTAGTTTGGGCAGAGTGGATTACAGGGCTGTTTGGGAGGACGTTGTTGAATTACAAAGCAGCATTCCTTCCTCAGGGCAGATGAAGCCAGCACCTGGGCACCAGCCCCAATAGCAGAGAGTGGCTGGATTTTTACCCCACCAGCCCATCTGCTGATTGCCTTTGTGCAGTGCCCAACTTATACGTCTGTTCAAGGCATCCCTGGGCATTCATCTCCTGAATCTTGTTTGAAGAAAGCTGGAGACAGAGTAGAATAAAAGCCTCATTGGGAAGTCTTGAGGGACAGGAAAACTGTCCTTCTCAGGCCACTCTGCCTGCCTTCACAGGGGCATTTCAGCTGCTGCCTTGCCCCACCCTCTGTCCCTGGGGAGGAAATTGCAACTGTAACTTTTTCAAAGTTTCCACCCAGGCCATTCTGAGTGTGGGGGTGGTTGAGGTGCAGGGACCGTGAAGGGAGGACAATTTGTTCAGGTCGAGTAGGAAAAACACAAAGGGACTATCAGATGCAGGGGGCTAACAGATGGAGTAACAGAGGGAGCCTGGAACTGAGAGACAAAGTCCAGGATCTGGAAAATCCTGCTCCCAGCCCCAGCATGCATGCTAGCTCTGATTCCACAGCCCTCAGGAATGTGGCCTTCCATGCATGGACGTCCCCTTGGATAGCACTGAGGCCTGGGCCAGCTCTCTGGGCAAGTGACTTGCACAGTAGCAGAGGGTTCTGAGCTTAGCAGGGCCCAGGCTTGGTCAAATTCTTAGAGATTTTTTTTTTCTTTCCTTCCTTCCTTCCTTTTCTTTCTTTTTCTTTTGGTACCAGAGATTAAACCCAGGGGTGCTGAACCACTGAGCCACATCCCCAGCCCTTTTTAATGTTTTATTTAGAGACAGGGTCTCACTGAGTTGCCTGGGTCCTCGCTAAGTTGCTGAGACTGGCTTTGAACTCATGATCCTCTTGCTTCAGCCTCTCTAGCCACTCTCATGCCCAGCCAATTCTTAAAAACTTTTGAACAGGGGTCTTGCATTTCTATTTTATACTGGGTCCTCATAAGATCAAAGGGACAAGGTCAGTGTCCTGAACCTCATCTTTCAGTTCCATCTGAAAGGCCCAGAAGGTGCCAATCCTCGCCCAAAAGGGAATTGGAGTCTGTCATTTTTACCATACTTGAAAAGGTGTGTGAGAGAATTATTTAATCTAGTCTCTTCAGTTCCAGATGGGAAAACTGAGACTCAGGGGAATAAGGCTTCTAAGGCACTGTACGCATTTTTCTCCGAGGGCTAGAGATGGAAGCCAGGGCCTGTACATGGTAGGCAAGTGCTCCACCACTCAGTTACATCCCCAGATTTTCTTTTCTCTTTTCTTTTTGTGGCAGGGATCGAACCCAGGGGCGCTTAACCACTGAGTCACATCCCCAGCCCTTTTTAAAGATTTTTTTAAGAGACAGGGTCTTGCTGAGTTGCTTAGGGCCTCCCTAAGTTGCTGACGCTGGCTTTGAACTCACGATCCTCCTGCCTCGAGCTGCTGGGATTATAGGCATGCACCACTGTGCCCGGCTACTGCCTGCATTTTCTCAATTGCTTATCACACCAGTAATACCAAAGAAGGTAATATTTTTATCCTTATTTTACAAGTAAGGAAACTGAAGTTTGCACATCACCCAGCAAATGAGTTCCAAAGCCTCAGTTTGGCCCAGCGTATCCACCTCTTCCTTAGTGGTGTCCAAAGAACTTCACCTCTAAGGCTTGGGTGTCAGTTTCCTCTTCTGCAGAGTGAAGGGGCTAGGGAGACCTAAGGATGCAATGCGTCTAGGTCCCCCAAGTGAGTGCTGCCTGGCTGGGCTGATCTCGGTGCCACTACGGCCCTAGCCATTTCTTGCTGGTGACCTCTGAGTCTTAGTGTCCTGATCTGTGAAATGGGGATAAGGATAATAGTCCCCTTTGGGGACACTTGTGTGATTTGTATGAATAAAAGCAGGAGGAATGGGTAGCTCAGTGTCAAGCAGAACTGAGACCTAATCTGAGGAGTGGCGCAGAAGCCCGTGCTTGGCTGGGCTGGAGGGAAGAACCTAGCCCAGTCTCTGGCTGGTGGCATTGGTGTTCCCTAACCTATCTTTTGCCTTGTGGTGGACTGTGTTGTTGGGAACTGTGGTTTGAATCATGGTCCCTGTCCTACAGCAGGAGCTGCGCCTGCGTTGGGAACTTCCTTTTCGAAGTTGCAGGTCAAGACTGGCCAGTTGCCATGGTGATGCCCTGCTTAAAGAGGTTCTGTGCTAGGCATGGGACTATTTGTCTTGACCCTGAGTCCAGACACCAGCTGCCAGGGTTAGAGAATTATGAGCATAAGTTGATCATTATAATTGGTCACACAGTACTTTGACCTTCAATCCTTCATGCTTTGAAGAAACTTTCTCACAGAATATCCTTTTAATGATAAAACTTAATAATAAATGTGCTGAAAAAATGTTCAACATCTCTAGCAATTAGAGAAATGCAAATCAAAACTACTCTAAGATTTCATCTCTCGCCAGTCAGAATGGTAGTTATCAAGAATACAAACAACAATAAGTGTTGGCGAGGTTGTGGGGGAAAGGCACGCTCATACATTGCTGGTGGGGCTGCAAATTGGTACAACCAATCTGGAAAGCAGTATGAAGATTCCTTAGAAAACTTGGAACGGAACCACCATTTGACCCAGCTATCCCAGTCCTCAGTCTATACCCAAAGGACTTAAAAACGGCATACTACAGTGACGCAGCCACTTCAATGTTTATAGCAGCTCAATTCACAATAGCTAAACTGTGGAACCAACCTAGATGCCCTTTGATAGATGAATGGATAAAGAAGCTGTGGTATATATACACAATGGAATATTACTCAGCAATAAAAGAGAATAAAATTGTGGCATTTGCAAATAAATGGATGGAGTTGGAGAATATCAGGCTAAGTGAACTAAGCCAATCCCAAAACACCAAAGGCCAAATGTTCTCTCTGATAAGTGGATACTGATTCATAATGGGGGAGAGGACATGGGAAGAACAGAGGAACTTTGGTCAAAGGAGAGGGAGGGGGAGTGGACATGGAGGTAGTAAGGATGGTGGAATGAGATGGGCATCATAACCCTAGATTCATGTATGACTGCATATATGATATGACTCAACATCACGTACAACCAGAGAAATGAAAAGTTGTGCTCCATCTGTGTATAATGAATCAAAATGCATTCTGCTATCATATATACCTAAGTAAAATAAATAAATTAAAAAAAAAAGAAGAAGAAAACCAAACCAAACCAAAAAAACATGCTGAGCTAGCTCTAGGTCATTGCTCCTCTATCAAAGGGTAGTTTCCCACCTGGTCCCAGCTTTCTCTCTCTATGTGTGTCTGTTTGTCTTTTCTCAATCCCCCATTGCCCTTCATGGGTTTCTGAATTAATGGCTGCACTAGTCGCGGGGCTGTGTCAGTGGCTACGAACTCGAGGAGGCACAGACAGTCCCAGACTGACAGAACAGATGGGGTGGGTGCTGGGCCTGGGACACAGCGAGGTGTTGGTCTGGGGCTACAAGTTGGGAGGGCTTTAGTCACCTGAAGGACAAGCAAAGGCCAAGGGGCTGGAAGGATCCTGGGGACCAGGCGGGGCAGGGCAGGGGCTCTGCTTTTGTGGGGGTGCACTCTCTCCTCACTCTCCATGAGCTTCTGACCCACCATTTTCTCTTGTCCTTGGCCTTCTGTGGTAGGCCTAGGAGTCCTTTGTGGGGCACAAGTGTGGACTCCCCCAGCACAGAGCAGCAGGTCATTTGACCCCAGTTGTCCTCAGAGAAGCAGTCTGAGGTGGCTGGCAGTGGGGTAATGAGGTTGTCAGAGCCTCTTAATTATGTCCTCGTGCTGCTGGGCTGGGCTAGGCGGCCCTGAGTACCAGGCAGGCCCATCCATCATCTGTGGGGAGAGTTGTCTGGAGAACCAGCTGTGTGCCTTTCAGTCTCTGTCAGAGCGAACATTTCCCTTTCAGGCCATCTATCAAATTTAGCCGTTTCTTCTGTATTTTCTTTCTTTCTTTTATTTTTATTTTTTTGGCACCAAGGATTGAATTCAGGGGCGCTTAACCACTGAGCCACATCCCCAGCCCTTTTTATATTTTATTTAGAGGCAGAGTCTCACTGAGTTGCTTAGGGCTTTGCTAAGTTGCTGAGGCTGGCTTTGAACTCATGATCCTCCTGCCTCAGCCTCCTGAGCCGCTGGGATTACAGGGGTGCACCACCACGCCTGGCGCTGTTTGTGTTTTGCCCAGGGCACTTTGTTATGCCCTTAACCTTCTCAGTGTATTTTCATTTTCTCTGCCCACACCCTGACTGGGGAGACCATATCTCTTCCCCAGGGTTGGCCATGACATTGAAATGTCCAGCACCCTTCCTTGCCCTCCCCATGGAGCAGCAGCCCCGCCACAGGGAGCGCCACAGGGAGCGTGATCTCTCTGGCTCAACGGAGGGCTCTGATTGGCCTAAACTGACCACTCATCTCCACCCTTTGCAGGGACCAGGTGCAAGATTCCAGGCAGAGCCCATGCCCTTGGCCTTTCCCGAGAACAAAAGTGGCTTTACCTAAAGCACCGGTCAGACCAGTCATCCCTGCTTCCACCGCAGCACACAGGTCACCCTCCCAGCTCTCCTGATTTCCCTGCCTGTGGTGTCCCCAGCCCAGTCCGAAAGGGCAAGGGCCACGTGACTTCATGCTTGGCCCTCGTTCCCCACAAAGGGCTGGCACGAGCAGCAGGTACCCAGTGGATAGTTTTCCCTGGGCATTCGGGGTGGGAGCAAATGAAGATGTGGAGGACAGTCATGGACCAGCAAAAAGTGAGATGGGCTTTGAGGTTGTGTCCGGACCTTTCCCCACTAGCTACACGACGTCGGCTGAGAGATCCCTTCTTGCCCCAGAGCCTGAGTTCCTTCATCTTAAGGATGAGGTCATCATAGGTTATTTGGGGTTCAGAGCAACTCCTACCCCAATTTATCAGGGGCCAGGCAGGTGTCAGGCATCATCTAATGAACTTCCCATGTTTCAGAAAAGGAGCTGAGGTCCAGAGGGGGTCAGGTCCTCTCCACAGCAGGTAGGCAGAAGCTGCGACCTGGCAGTGGCACTAGACCCCACTGCGGGGCTTGCAGCCCTGGGTCTACATGAGCATGCGCACTGAGCCCGTGAGCAGTCCGTGAGAGCTGGTGCATAAATGCAGATGCCCCTCCCCCCCCCTGTCTGATCCAGAAGGTCTGGGTGGCCTTAGGAAGTGACTAATGGTCTCCCTGCTAGTCCCCACTCGATAATACTGATGCGGGGACCCATGGACCACATTTTCAGACATGCTGCAGAGGCTGCGCTGTGCAAATCCCGAGCTCGGAGCCCAGGCTTAGAGGGTGAAGGATAATAATATAAATACACTTCTAATAATAGAGCAGAGCTTATATACACCTCACCATGTGCCAGTCATGTTTCTGAACACTATATGTTTTAATTCATTAAATTCTCACAATGAGCCTCTTAGGTAGTGACTGCTGTTGTTTCTGTTTTCCTGATGAGGAAACAAGGTGTAGAAAGTTTAAATTATGCAGGGCCCAGTGACACAAGCCTGTAATCCCAGTAGCTTGGGAGGCTGAAGCAAGAGGATGGTGAGTTCAAAGCCAGCCTCAGCATTTTAGCGAGGCCCTAAGCAACTCAGTGAGACCCTGCCTCAAAATAAAACACAAATGGGGATGGGGATGTGGCTCGGTGGTTGTGCGCCCCGGGTTCAATCCTTGGTACCAAAAAAAAAAAAGAAAAAGAAAAGAAAAAAAAAAAAAAGCAAGCAAGCTTAAATTACATATCACTACTCTGTATCTGGAAACAGCTTTCTATAATCATCATTATTTTGTATCTGGCCCCTGTGTCCATCTGGGCCAGACACTCCCTTGAGGGCCATGGAGTGGGTGCCCAGGGAGCCTGTATTCTGGGAATTAGAGATGTGTGTGCTCAAGTCCAGAAAACCAGGGAGACCGGGCTGCCCCTGGGTCTGTTCTAGAAATGGAGAGGTCAGATGTGGGTGGGTTGTGCCCTGAACCCCAGCCAGGTTTGCAGAGGCCAATCTCAGCTGTGAACTGGGCGAGGGGCTGGTGGCCGTGCGGGCTGAGGCTCAGGGGTGGCCAGGCTCCTGCCTGGTAGGCCGGTGTCCTTCCCACAGCCCCGTTACAGGATGCACAGGAGCACCTACCTTCTTCCCCTGAATTGCTCCCATGGTGTGAAGTGGCACCAGGCCTGGGTGGGCCACAGGGGCTGGACCAGGGTCCTCCCTGCTGGCGGTGATCTCAGGAGCCAGGGCCTGAGGGGCACCTGGGGCCAGGGTCCCCCGTCTTTTCGTGACTCATTCTTCCAGGCACGAAGGCAGATTTCACAGCTGCTGCTAAGCCTGGAGCTCCTCAGACGGGCTTAGGGAGATTGATCCTGACAGAGGGGCCGCCAGGCCCAGGTAGCCGACACCGTGGCTCCCACCTCCCAGACCCCTGCTTCTCTCAGGCAGGGAAACTGAGGCATCTGGGAAAGTAGAGGAGAAGCAGGGTGGTTCTCTCCTCTCCTTCCACAGCTCAAATGTGGTGGCTGACCTCTGGCTGGCCCTGCCGGCAGGACTTGGCCTTCTCGCCTGGCTGGTCACTGTGTGGCAGACAGGGCCAGACAGTGGGGGCTGCCTAGGCTGTCCAGGGTGCAGGGCTCAGGGCTGGCTTGTGTGGGGCCGTCAATGTTGGCCTGAACAGGCCCATTAATAATGGACCTTAGAAGACATTTGTGGCCCTGGGGTCTCCCTGAGGCAAACTCTGAGAGCAGATGCCTCCATTCAGCAGGTAGCAGGTAGACTGGGAGGCTGGAGGGCAGGAGACCTGGGCTCAGGCCAGGAAAATACCCAGAGGCTGGATTCCAGCCCTGAGGCCAAGTTCTCAAAGTGCCCTGGTAGGAAGTTACCTTCCTCCTTACTTACCATCCCTTCTTTTGTTTTTTTTTTTTTTGTGTGTGCCAGGGATGGAACTCAGAGGCCCTTTTTAATATTTATTTAGAGACAGGATCTCACTGAGTTGCTTAGATACTGAGGCTAGCTTTGAACTTCCAAGCCTCCTGCATCAGCCTCCTGATACCCTTTCCTGGATCAGAGGTTAAGACTTGAGTTACCTTGAGCTTTTGTGGCCCTGTCTCTCATGGCTGTGTGGCCGTAGGACATGGTTTGACCTCTCTGGGCTTTAGTCGTTGTGTGTGTGTGACAGAGAAAAAGGGGGCGGGGAGAATATCATTCACCTGTATAGGACTGAAAAGGGCCGGGTCTGTGCAGTTGAAGGCATCATTCTATTACAGCATAAGTCAGATGCTGTCCTTTGCTGTGTTGTGATTTTATGCATGACCAGAGGGGGCTGGCAGTGACCGCACCCTACAGTGTCATGAGGTTGAAATGGAGTGATTCCTGGGAAGCTCCACGCAGAGCATCTGGAAGGCAGTGATCCTGCCTAGCACCGAGGTGCTGCTGTTAATGTGCTGTTAAGAATACTGTGTTCTTGAGAGCACAAGACCCTCTCTCAGGAGTGAGGGTGGGGAAACTCGCCACCCTTGCCTGTCCCCGAGCATAGAGCCTGGCACGGAGCAGTGCTCCATGAGGACTGCTCACACGGCACCTGAGGGTGGAAGGTCAACAGAACAGACCGCCCTGTGCATGGGCTGACCTAGCAGGCCTTGCCGGCCTCCAGACATCACCCTGCTCTCCTCTCCCCGATAGTTCTAGGGCCTTTGCACGTGCAGTGCTCTCTGCCTGAGTGTCCTCCCTCCAACCCTCAGTGTTGATGTTTGTTTTTCTTCTTGGTACTGGGAATTGAAGCCAGAGGTACTTAACTACTGAGCCACATCCCCAGCCTTTAAAAAAAATATTTAGAGACAGGGTCTTGCTGAGTTGCTTAGGGCCTCGCTAAGTTGCTCAGGCTGGCTTTGAACTCGCGATCCTTCTGCCTCAGCCTCCCCAGCCGCTGGGATTACAGGCGTGCACCACCATGCCTGGCTCGTTTTTGATCTTTGTGTGATTCTTTCCTTTTTCTCCTTCAGGCTCAAATCAAAGAAGCCTTCTCTTCTCTTCTCTTCTCTTCTCTTCTCTTCTCTTCTCTTCTCTTTTCTTCTTTCCCTCTCTCTCTCTCCTCCCTCCCTCCTTCTTCTTTCCTTTTTTTTTTTTTGGTGCTGGGGATTGTGCAGGCCAGGTAAGCAAGAGAAGCCTTTTCTGACCTCCCTTGCAAGGGAGCCTCATGGGCTATTTATTTATTTATTTCTCACCACTTGGCAATTGATACATTATTTCTGGGTTTATGGTTTCTCTCTCCTGCCTGAAATGGCAGCCCCACAAAAGCTGGGACCTGGTCTGTCTGGTTCCTCACTTTACCTGTTGGGTCTAGAACAGCACTGGACATATTGTAACTATTCAACGAATAAGAATAAAAGATGGAGGTTTAAATGAAATAGCCTAAATATGTAAAATGCTAAACACAGCCCTGACTTGTAGGAGCTCAGCACATGGAAATTATTAACTTTATTGGTAATTGTTAGTATATTTCTTCTGACTCCCAGAACCCTCTAGCCAAGCGAACATGGGGGCTTCTTCCTTCTTCCCTTTTCTGGTCCAGCCGCTGCCTGGCTGGCCCCACCTTCTGCCTAGGCTGGCCCCACCCCCTGCCCTGGCTGGCCCCACCCTCTGCCTCAGTTGGCCCCACCCCTTTGATCCTTGTTGAGGTCCTGGCTGGGGCACGGCTACTGCCCTGAAGTAAGGAGGGAGCTCTGGAAAGATCTTAAAGGGCAATGACTAAATTGGCAATCAGCTGGAGTCTTAAAAAATGCTCTAAGTCAACCCTGAAGATCAAACTCCTTGGGCAGCCATCCCATAATTATCCACCAGCTTGGCTCATGGTGGGGTGGGAGGAGAGAAAAAGGGTTTTACACATGTATTAATGTTTCCCCACCTGCTTGGAGTCCTGTGGAAACATGAGTTATGAGATGCACAGAAATCCTGGTCCCTCCTACCCAGCTCTGAAGCCCAGTCTGGGTAGATTAGGGTCCCAAGGCCACATCCAGATCACGTGCTGTGGCAGGAGTGGTGGGTGTGGCTCTAGAGTCTACTAGTGCAGTACCCAGCACAGAAGAGGTTCTTTTTTTTTTTTTAGGGTACCAGGGATTGAACTCAGGGGCACTGGACCACTGAGCCACATCCCCATCCCTATTTTGTGTTTTATGTAGAGACAGGGTCTCACTGAGTTGCTTAGCACCTTGCTGTTGCTGAGGCTGGCTTTGAACTCGTGATCCTCCTGTTTCAGCCTCTGAAAGTGCTGGGATTACAAGCATGCGCCACTGTGCTTAGCACTGAAGAGGTTCTTGAAATACATGCATGGGTGAGTTATGGGATGATGTTTGGTGGTAGATGGCCAAGGGTCAGGTGTTCTCCATGCTTCTCTGCCCTATCTCACTGGGTGGTCTGGGCACATCTCTTCACCTCTCTTTCACCGTCTGCAAAATGGCGATGAGCACCCACTCTTTCCTAACCCAAACCCTGTGGAAAGAAGCAAGGCTTATAGTGTGAGAGGGTTTTAAAACCCCTCCAGCCACTCCTGGTCCATATCTCCCAAAGCAATCCTGGTGCAGGGTCTCTGCTATCTTCGGATGCCTTCAGGAGGAGCAGGATTGTGGAGCGCGGGAGGAAGGGGAAGGGGAGGAAAGAGAAGAGGAAGAAAACATTGTTTATTTTAGAGTTCTTTTAGGGCAAGGTAGATTTGAAGGGCCTGTTTCGAGTAGTGATGGAGGCAAACTGGGATTCTAATCCTTATCTGTGTGATGTTGGACAAATCACTTGACCTCTCTGAACCTCATTTTCTTATCCCATGATGCTGTGAAGTTGAAATGAGGTAATACATGCAAAGCTCTGGGCAGAGCCTCAGGAAAACAGGGCTTCTCTAAGGCAGTGAGATACTGCTGTCACTATTAATAATACCAGTGAGCCGGGCACAGAAGTGCATGCCTGTAATCCCAGCAGCTCTGGACAGGAGGCTCATGAGTTCAAAGCCAGCCTCAGCAATTTAGTGCGGCACTAAGCAACTCAGTGAGACCTTGTCTCTAAACAAAATACAAAAAGAGGGCCGAGGATGTGGCTCAGTGGTTAAGATCCCCTGGGTTCATCCCTGGTACCAAAACCAAAAACCAAAAAACCCCTGATACACCCACTGCCCATTAGGAGGTCCAGACACCCAGTTGATTCAGTGCTGTTTTTTCTCCAGAGCCCAGTGTTTGGGAAGCTTGCCACCCTCCCCTTTCGATCTTGGGCTGCCACCTGCTGGTGAAGATCAGAATTATAGTTCTGGAAAAGCCTGGCTGTGGCTGAGGGATCAGTGTGTGCCCCTTACTGCCTGGGGGAGCACAGCTAAAGAGAAGTTTCACAGGCGGAGGCCTTGACTAGCCTGCAGAAATTCTTGAAGGCTCGTCTACCCCAGTGACAACAATTAGTCTCAAATCTTATCTGTTTTACCTTCTAAATATTCCTGGCATGGGCCCTCATATTTCTCAGGCCCTTGTCTTCTGGCCGAGGGTGCGACCTTCTTTCTGTCTCTGGAGGATATAGCTGCTTCTTCACTGGCCTCCCTGCCTCCACTCCATTTTCCATTTGGTTGCCAGAAGTTTTTTTTTTTTTTTGGGTACTGGAGATTGAACTCAGGGGCACTCGACCACAGAGCCACATCCCCAGCCCTATTTTGTGTTTTATGTAGAGACAGGGTCTCACTGAGTTGCTTAGCGCCTCCCCATTGCTGAGGCTGGCTTTGAACTCACAATTCTCCTGTCTCAGCCTCCCTCAGTGCTGGGATTACAGGCTTGCGCCACCGCGCCCAGCTTGCCAGGAGTTTTTTAAAAAAATGTGGATCTGGTCATATCATCTCCCAGCTTCAATCTCTGTGTCCTTATTGGCTCAGGACAAAGTCCAAGCCCCTCTGCCTGGCTCAGAAGACCCGTCTGTGCTCAGTCTGTCTGCTTGGTCCTGTCACTCACCCTCTGCCCCTTACAAGCCTCTCCAGCTTCCATCTCGCTCCTGCTGTTCCGTGGTGGGCTATGTATGTCCATGCATTCCCGCCCCCTGCTTCCCTGGGGACACCACTAAGGGAGAGGAGGAGCAGGAGGGAGAAGGGAGACAGCTGAGCAAAGAGACACTTTCAGGCAAAGTCCCAGCTTCAGTCAGATCCCATAAGTTGTCACCCTAAGATAAAAACTGAGCTTTCACACCCCCACCCACATAGGCATTAGCTTGGGGCCATCCTGGGGTGATGGAAACTCCAGGTCTCTCTTCCTGCCAGTAGAGAAGGTGTAGTAGCCTGAGAGTAATTCTGCACAGAAGAGCTCAGCCTGAGGCTCAGTGGGAAGCTGGAGCTGGGAGAGGGCACCTGGGCAGAGTGTCCATCAGGGGTCCCAGTCTGGGAGACCCTTTCCCCAACTCTCTGACTGAGCCAGTTACACATTCTCAATCTCCTTTAAAGCGCTTTCGATGTGGCCTCCCCTGTGTCTTCTCTTACACCCAGGTGGCCACCCCAGTTTTTTCTTTTTTTGGTACTAGGGATTGAGCCCAGGGGCACTCAACCACTGAGCCACATCCCCAGCCCTTTTTTTCTATTTTATTTAGAGACAAGGCCTCACTGAGTTGCTTAGTGCCTTGCTAAGCTGCTGAGGCTGCCTTTGAACTCATGATCCTCCTGCCTCAGCCTCCAGAGCCTGAGCCACTGACATGACAGACGTCTGTCCCCGTGCTGGGCTCCACTTCCTTTTAAAATGGAGTTACCACCGAGAGCTGTCTGTCTAGCTCTGTCTCTGGCTGTGAGCTCACTTTATAAGTCTTTATTGGTTCCTTTTAAATTTTATAAGGCATTCTTGCTTGTTGTAAAGGAAACTTTCCAAGCATACAAAGGTGTTTATAGTAATAATGGAAATTTCCCTCCACCTTCATTCCCAGGGTGGGTTTCTAGCCAGGTGTTTTTCTAAGCATAGATTAAGGTGGGTGCAAATTCTGCTTTCCTCCCTGCCCCATGTCCTTTTGGCACATTTGAAGACTGTCCTGTTCCCAGGACTTAGAAACGGAGTCCCACACCCCTTGGGGCTGAAGGCTTCTTTCCCACCATGCTTGCAGTCTCTTCGCAAGGCTCTGAGTAGCTCAGCACCGAGCTTTCTGCCCCAACAACCCTCTCCTATGACTTGATCTAGAGCCTGGGAACTGGGATCTTCTGAGGCCCCAGGTTTTTGTACTGTGTCCTTTGGTCCCCCACTTCCCCAGTGTGCTCCAGTGGCCTGCCCACAGCTGGCATGACACCTCTTGTCTAGGGGCTCACTGTGAAGCCACACTTCCCCACATGGGGCACACAAGAAGTGCCTAGGAATTGATGTCACCCCAACACCAGCAGCCCTCAATAAATGATCGGTGGGAGTTGGTGTATAGATACCCCAGCTCCCTCCCCACACAGCAGGCTGTCTCTGGGGTGTGTGTTCTACAGGATTCAGAGGTTCCTGGTGGATGGAGCTGCAGTCACCCACAGTGGTAGCTGGGTTGACTACATGGCATTTATTGGCCACTTTCTCTTCCCTGTCTCCCTTCCCTAATCCCCTTTGGTTATTTCCTGGAATCATCTCCCGAATAAAATATCTGGACTTGAATTCTTGTCTTGGGGTTGTTTTGGGGGGAACCCAAACCAAGGCCAGGCAGGATGTCTCCCCTGAAGCCTGCTCTTTCTACTCTGTCCCAGATCTGCCCCCTTTGCCTACCTCTCTAGCTCTGGATTTCCTCCAGCTCATGTACAAAGAAGATAGTAGGCCGGGTGCAGCGCCCCACGCCTGTGATCCCAGTGGCTCGGGAGGCTGAGGCAGGAGGATCATGAGTTCCAAGCCAGCCTCAGCAACTTAGTGAGGCCTTAAGCAACTCAGTGAGACCCTGTCTCTAAATAAAATATAAAAAAAGACTGGGGATGTGGCTCAGTGGCTAAGTGCCCCTGAGTTCAATCTGAAGTGCCAAAAAACAAAACAAAACAAAACAAAAACTTTAAACAAACAAATAAATGAGACTATACTCTCTGTGTCTTGTGCTCTGTCTCTCTCTGTTCCTATCCATCTTCCACAATATCCTGGGCACCAAAGATTCTTTTTTGCCTCAAGGAAACCCCTATGCAGCCAAGTTCCACTCCAGCTGCCGACTGGTGAATCCTAAGCTGCCACCAACCCGTCCAAACCCATGGCCCAAGATAACTGAGTCTGAACCAATCCAATCCCAGGGAGAAATGGTCAGAAAGTCCATCCAAAATCAGCAAAAATAAAATTTAATTTTCCTCCAGTGTGGCGGGCAGGTGGTCCTTTCCTGGGACCGACCATCAGCAGTTCCTGACAAGAGCACCCCTTGTCTCCCCACAAACAGCTGATCCCAGCAGGACCCCAGGGATGGGCGTTTCTCAGGGTGGACACTGCAGGGCCGCGGCGGGGAGGGTTTGACTCTGCAGGAGGGGAGCCGGAGTGTGAGGATGGCCAGGACTTTCCGTACGGGTTGCTCCTTCCTCTTCCTCTGAGGGCGGCTCCTGCCAGCCCAGCCCCAGCATCCCTGGGCTCTGGTACCCAAGTCAAGAAGGAGCTTCTTCAGGCCCCTGGCCCAGGAAGAGCTGCAGTCCTCCTAAAATACCTTCCGGGGCACACAGCCCTCCAATTCCAGCAGCTCTGGCCAGCCGTCATATTTATTCGTTTCTGGGTTACTCTTTAAGAACTAGAGAGAGAGAGAGAAAGAGAGAGAGAGAGAGGTGGAGACTGTGCGGGACTCACACTGGTGTCTGCACTCTGCATCTTCAGTGTGTCCTCCCCATAGCCCCATTTCACAGACACAGAGGAAACAGAGGCTCAGAGAGGGACCGCAAGTTGCCCAAGGTCTCAGAGCCCAGTGACTGCCTGCCATGTCCTATGGGGGCACCAAGGGTTGAGGGGTGTCTTGGGGAGCTTTAGCTCCCCCCTCCAAACTCCCCATTAGCCCTTCTAGGATGCCTCGAAGGACAAGAATAAGAAGATGAATCCTAGCAATTCTTGAGCACTTACTGTATGCCAGGCACTATTCACTCAGGGGCACTCGACCACGGAGCCACATCCCCAGCCCTATTCTGTGTTTTATGCAGAGACAGGGTCTCACTGAGTTGCTTAGCACCTCGCTGTTGCCGAGGCTGGCTTTGAACTCGCGATCCTCCTGCCTCAGCCTCCTGAGCCACTGTGATTACAGGTGTGAGCCCTCACACCCAGCTTCCAGGCACCTCCTAAAGCACATTATATATTTAATCTGCACAAGGGCCCTAGGAAGTGCCTATGGTGATCATCCCATTCCACAGATGGGGAAACCAAGGTACAGAGAGCTAAAGTCCCTGCCTCTGGCCACCCAGCTGGTACACAGTGGAAGCACATTGTGAAATATTAATGATTGCTAATAAAGATTATAAAGAGCATAAAATCAGTTAAAATGGTGTTTAAAATGCTCAGGCTTAGTTTAAGGAAGAAAAATGTTATGTGGAAAAATCTACCTTGATAAAATCGAAACAGTTATTTAGGAAGAACAAAAAGAAATTCTTCTTCTTATTTTTTTGGTACTGGGGATTGAACCCAGAGGTGCTTAACCACAGAGCAACATCCCCAGCCCTTTTTAATATTTTATTCAGAGACAGAGTCTCCCTGAGTGGCTCAGGGCCTCATTAAGTTGCTGAGGCTGGCTTTGAACTCGCGATCCTCCTGCCTCAGCCTCCGGAGCAGCTGGAATTACAGGCATGTGCCCTGCCCACAGGCTCTGCATGGAAACTCCCTCCAACAACAAAGTCCACAGAGAGCGAACTGTCCTTGCCACCCCCACCCCGCTCCCTGTCTGTTTGTCCATCCCTCCCGGGCATCTTCCAACCCCTTGGCCTTTACTGCCATGGAGAAGCAGCCAGGAGCCCACCTGTTCAAAGGGGCTTTTATTCTTGAGGTCTCTGGCTCCTAAGAAGACCCAGCTGTCCCGGAAGCCCAGCTGCTTCACATAGGAACTCCCCAGGTTGGAGAAGAGTATCCTGATGTCGTCAGTCATTCTGCAGAGGACCAGAGAGGATGATCAGGTGGGTGGGATGGATTGGTAAGCACCAGGAGCTGGGCACGGTGGTGCACACCTGTAATCCCAGTGACTTGGGAGGCTGAGGCAGGAGGATCCCAAGTTCAAAGGCAGCCTCACCAACTTAGTGAGGCCCTAAGCAACTCAGCGAGACCCTGTCTTTAATAAAATATAAAAAGGGGCTGAGGATGTGGCTCAGTGGTTAAGCATCCCTGGGTCAGGATGCAGGGGTCCCAGGCTTTCTCTCCAAAAAGGTGGGGGTTGGGGAGAGGTGTTAAAACAGTGCTGCTCTATTTGCAAATGCAATGCATGTCCATCTGGAAAATACAGGGATGCCGCAAAGCAGAAACTAAGAACTGGAGCAGCAGCTCCTCCCTTGACCTAACTATCGTCAACGTTTTAGCAGTCAGGGGCTGGTTACTGATGGATACCTTCTGAGAAATGCCTTGATTGGTGACATAGTCTCGGTGTGAACATCACAGAGGGTACTCACACCAACTACAGTGGCTGTGATATCACTCAGGGACTTAATTGTATGGAACCAAGTAATGTGCAGTTCTTGGCACATGATGGCACATTTTTTTCCCCCTCAGTAACAAAGGGTGAGCATTCTCCCATGTCCTTAAATATTTTTGACATGGTCCTTTTTTTGGAGGGGGTGCAATACTGGGGATTGAACCCAGGGGCACTTAAGCACGGAGCCACATCCCCAGCCCTTTTTTCTATTTTATTTAGAGACAGGGTCTCGCTGAGTTGCTCAGGGCCTTGCTAACTTGCTGGGGCTGGCTTTGAATGCACGATGCTTCTGCCTCAGCCTCCCGAGCCGGATTACAGGTGTGCGCCACCTACACCGATGTTTGTGATGTAGCGTATCTTCCGATATGTATATATAGTTACGCATCATATATCACCATGTTATAATTTCTGTAACCAGCCAGCTGTTATGGGCGGGGGGAGGCGTTTCCGGTTTGTCACCGAACCTCCCAGGACATATCCGTGCACCTGCCTCCTGATTTCCTTGGGGAAGGTCACCAGCAGATGGAGCTGGCAGGAGGGTGGTTTGTAACGCCACGTAGCTCTGCAGGTGGAGATTCCCACTTACTGGGTCCCAGGGTCATCAAAGGAGGCCACCAGCACCAGTGTGTCCCGCGGAATTTCCTTAAGGAATTTCACCAGGAGTTTGGCATCTGCAGGAAGGAAGAAAAGTGGGTGCTATTTGCCTCAGGAAGTGACTGCCCGGTCATCCCTGTTCTCTTCTCTGCACCTAATGACTCAGGATTGGAAGCCAGGGGGAGGCAGTGTCCTTGGGCAGAGCTGCAGTCCTAGCCCTAGGTGAGGGACAGCATGAGCAGTGAGGGCCCTCCTTCAGGTGATCTGTGGTGGACACTGGCATTTTAAAATCCCCAGGATACAGTGAGGTGCAAGTCACATCACAGCCTCTGGTAAAAGGTCTCCCTTAAGGGATCGAGGACCCGCATCTCTCAGGACCTCTGACCCCCTTCTATATTGATTGACACTCAGATTGTCTGTTCTAATTGGAGGGCCCCTGACAACTGAGACCGGGCTGGTGTCTCCTGTGCTCTCCTGCTGCACCAGGGAGCCAGGCTCATCTTGTGTCTCAAATACCACCTCGAACTAGTCCATCTTTCTGCTGAACAGGCCTAGGTTTAGCACCTGGGGAGGCCTGTGAACTCTGAAATACACTGATTGGCTTCGATTATATTTATTTTTATAGTTACCTTCCCTGTGTAGCAAGTGATAATGGCTTTCTACTTAGTGCAATGATAGAGTTTCCTTTTAAGATATTATTTATTTAGGTTTAAAAAAAAAAAAAGGAAAGGTGGTACATGCCTTTCCCAGCAGTTTGGGAGGCTGAGGCAGGAGGATCGCAAGTTCAAAGCCAGCCTCAGCAAAAGCGACGTGCTAAGCAACGCAGTGAGACCCTATCTCTAAATAAAATACAAAGTAGGGCTGGGGATGTGGCTCAGGGGTCTAGTGACCCTGAGGTCAATCTCTGATACCAAAAAAAAAAAAAGAAAACATGAGCCACTTGAAGGCAAAGTACCAGCAATGCAGATATAGTACAACTTGAGAAAGGAGCTTTTGAATGGCTGAAGTCTGGGAAAAAGGGGCCTAAAAGTTAAAGCAAGGACTACATCTGTTAAATAGCATCTTTGTAAAAGGTAAATGTGGCAATAGCGTAGGACATACAGCAAATGCACTTTAATGGAATCACAGGTTATTAGCAGAATTAGCTACATCACTTGTGAGGTCCAGGGCAAAATGAAAATACAGGGACTTTTATTTAAAAAATTATTAAGAATTTTAAGACCATGCTGGGCGTAGTAGCATATGCCTGTGATCCCAGCAGTTTGGGAGGCTGAGGCAGAAAGATTGCAAGTTCAAAGCCAGCCTCAGCAACTTAGTGAGGCCTTGAGCAACTTAGAGAGACCCTGTCCCTAAACAAAATATAAAAAAGGGCTGGGGATGTGGCTCAGTGGGTTCAATGTCTGGTACCAAAAAAAAGAAATTGAAGACCTGACATCAGTTGCCACCTGATTGATGGCAGAGCATCAATCCACCAGTCAATCTTCTGGTGGGAACTTACATGTCTGGTGTTCTAGTTTGGCGGAGGGCACTGCCTTGTCCTACCCAGCTGTACAAAGGTAAAGGGGTCAGTGACTTCCTAAGGGGTGGCCATGTGCACAGAAAAGCTCAAAAAGCATGTCTGTGCAGAGAGAGAGACGAAAGACATCTGCAGAAAGATGCAGAGTGAGAGCCTCAGAGAGAGGTCCTTTCTGGAGTCCCATTCTTGGGTCCACTAGAGATTCCTCACTGTGACCTTGAACTTAAGTATTGTTTTCCTGGCAGAGGTCGAGCGGGCATGGACAATGGGCCCTGTGCCCTCATCCTTTCAAGTGCCTGTGTGACTGGTCCCAGTGGCCAGCATGGGCATTTCTTTGAGCCCCCTGAGCACAGGCAAGAAGCTCTGAGAATCAGGGCTGTGAACACCCAGCTCCTGGCCCCACTGGGCTGTCTCTGAGGTGCGTATTGGACAATGGCTTCAATGGCAGTGTTAACTGGTTTGATGACACTCAGTGTTGGCTTCCTTCTTTCCCTATTTCTCCTTCCCACCCGATATGGCTGCGTCCTGGGATCACTTGTCAAAGAAACCATTGCACTTGGATCCTTGTCTCGGGATCTGTGCTTGGGAGGTCCCAATGAAGTCCACAGGGTAGCAGCAGGAAAAGCCTCAGCCCCACTATGCCCGTGCCCATGGCTCCCCAGCCACTGGATGGGGCTCAGCCCACCCCAGATGTCGGTGCCGACAGAGGTGCCTACCTCCGGAGTACATGTCGAAAGAGTCCTTACTCAGCACCTTTCCCGATGTTCCTAGAGGGTAAGAAGAGCACAGCTGTTACTTCCTGTAATGTGAATTGTTCTGCCTTCTCACTTTGCTGAAACTTGGTACTGGGTAGCCTGAAACCTAAAAATATAATAAGAATCAAATAAAATCAGGTCCCGTGAAGAGCAAGTAGGACCACAATTAGGTGCTCAATAATTGCTGGGCTGAAGCCAGGCACAGTGGTGCGCACCTGTCATCCCAGTGGCTCGGGAGGCTGAGGCTGGAGGATCGGTGTTCAAAGCCAGCCTCAGAAACTTAGCGAGGCCCTAAGCAACTCAGTGAGACCCTGTCTCTAAATAAATACAAAATAGGGCTGGGGGTGTGGCTCAGTGGTTGAGTGCCCCTGGGTTCAATCCCTGGTACCAAAAAAACAAACAAATAAAAAATATAAAAATTGCGGGGCTGATTCGAGAGGTACAAAAATGGAGTCTGGAAGAAAACAGAATCTAACCAACGTGAGTCTGTGTTTCATCCTGCCATTGCTAACGCAGGGCTTAACATCGTGTACAACTTCTGCATGTGTACAATGGGTTGTTAGGACCAAGTGGGGTTTAAAATAGCAGATGCACAAGATACATTTTAGCTGCAAAACAATAATAAAAATAATGACGATTGTCAAACGTTATTCCACCTACATAGAAAACTCGCACCTCGAGTCCTCTTTGGAAGGCGAAGGACTTTGTAGTGGGGCTGAATGGTACTCAGTTTCCCAGAGGCCGGGAACCTGCATCGTTCTTGTGGATCTTCTGATGTGAGGAGGCAAAAGCCCAAGTTCTCCCGGGAACCTGTTCTGGAGGAAAGTCGCAGTTCTCACTTTTGACCACTAGATGGGGGTGTTGCAGAGGAGATGGCGGCTCGGTGGCTTGCTGAAGAAGATGGGTAGCCGCACGTGCCAACAGGCTGGCCAAGCAGCCCGTACCATTCTCGGAGCCTTGTAGTGTCCACGTAGGGCTTTTCCTGGGGTTTCCGGAAGTATGTATGTGTATGTGTGTGTGTGTGGGGGGGTCTATGGACTCCTAAAACTCCTTTTGCAATCTTGTACGTTTGTGGATTTTTTTTGGAATCAGGGTGTATGTGGGGTGCATAGCATCATCTGCACCATTTCTGGAAGGAATCTCTGCCCACTCTAAGGCTAAGAACTATTGATCGTATGGTTCTGGCTCATTATACGGACTAGGAGCCTGAGGCTCTGAGATGATTAGTTGCTCATTCCCACAGCTATCCTGCCTGGAGGCATTTCCAGTAGATGGAGGTAGTTCAGCTGAGTGATTAAGATCAGGAGTTGGTCAGCTCTGGGTCCTGCTGTGCGACCTTGGGCAAGTTCTTATCCTTCCTGAGCCTGCTTCTTACCTGGTAAATGGAGTTATTGAGCCTAGCTGGATTCTAGGGTAGGGTAAAGGCTAAGTGAAATGGCTAACACGCAGTAAGTGCTTGATACATGTTAGCTCTTCCTGTCATTGATGATTTTTTTTTTTTAATCTTTTTGGCTTTGTGAGAGACAGGGAAAGGCCTCCTCATGGAGAACGTACAAAGAGATTTTCTCAGATGGGATCCCATTGAGGGGAAGAGAAATTCAGGTTCCCGGACTCCACAGGTTTCACCAGGTCATCTGCAGCTGGAGCCACAGTATGGCGATGGCAGTTGAGGTCCCCGGCAGTCTTCTGGGGTCTGGCTTGCAGGGAGATGGCTTGGAGGGACTTGAGCTGCTGCACGCCTGCTCCATGGGAAGGAGCTGCTATCCTGGCAGCTCCCCACCTTTATTTGTTCTTTTTAGATATACATGACAACAGAGTGCATTTTGACATATCATACATACATGGAGTACAACCTCCCATTCTTGAGGTGGTACATGATGTGGAGTTTCACTGGTCATGTGTTCATATATAAACATAGGAAAGTTATGTCCGGTTCATTCCACTGTCTTTCCTATTCCCCTCCCTCTCCCTTCCCTTCATTCCTCTTTGTTAAATCCAGTGAATTTCTATTCTTCTTTCCCCTCCCCTTATTGTGTGTTAGCATATCAGAGAAAATTGGCTGTTTTTTTGGGGGGAGGGGGATTGGCTTATTTCGCTTAGCATGATATTCTCTAGTTCCATCCATTTACTGGCAAATGCCATCATTTCATTCTTTTTTATGGCTGAGTAATATACCACACTTTCTGTAAGAGCATATGCCATGGGCATGCCTGGACGTGCAGGGGACTCACTGGGTTGCTGGCCATAAGGAACAGCAGTCACCTACTTGCTTATTCATGCCTGTTTGCAATGATGGGGGCCGAAAAGAAGTCCAGCCCATGCAATCGAGGGCTGCAAAGGGGCCCAGGCCATGCAATCGAGGGGGCAACTAACAGCAGGCCTACTGGCTACGAGTGATGGGGGGCACAACCCATGCACATGTGCAGAAGGAAAGCCCAGTAGCAATTATACTATCTCACTGGACATAACCAATGGACATTGACTTTTACTGGGTATAACCAATCACCAGCCCACACGACCAACTTAGCCCACACCACCAACTTGGAACTGCTTTTAAACTGCTGGCCCTGCTACAGTTTTTGGGCCTTGCTCCAAGGACATCAATGAGACTGGCCACCTTGCTGTCTGTCCCTGGGTCAGCTCCACCATTCCCTGACGTCCAGCCTCCGTCGGCTGAAGAGAACCACCAGACAAGGACAATGTCTGCTCTTTGGCTAAGAGAAGTCACCTGGCATCGGAGGTATTTTGGGGCTTATGGTTGCCCTAGGACTATATGAATTAATTGTAGTGTTCAGGATTGTGTGAATTGTAATGTTTAGCTGCTCTAGGATTATGTGAATTGTAAGCAGGACTTAACCACCCTAGAATAGTGTAACTTCCCTATAGTGCTTGATTATTGTGCATCAAATGCTAGTTGGGGTGCTCCAGCACGCCCAACACTTTTTGCATTAATTAATTATATTGAATGATTATTGTGATTGAACATACACTTGCATTTAAAGACAATCCGCCTCCGAGTAACTATTAATTACGCATGCTGCTTGTGACACTTTCTTTCTCCATTCATCTGTTGAAGAACACCTAGGTTGATTCCCTAGCTTGGCTATTATGAATTGAGCTGCTATCAACATTGCTGTGACTCTGCTGAGGTCAAGGCTGTGGAGAATGGATGGGCTGCCTCTTAGTTGTCCTGCCCCAGGCATTCCCTGGACTCCTGGGAAGTTGGCCAGGACCCTTACCTCTGTTCCAGCCCTTGACCTCTGCTCGACTCAGCAGGGTTTTTTTTTTTTTAAATGGCAGAGGGAAAAATGGTTACCTCCAGGAGTAAAGTGTAGGGCCTTGAATCTGGCAAGGACAGGACTCCTGTCCTACCCTGCCACTTCCTCTGTGTGTTCACACCACACACAAACTTGACATTTTCCTTCCTGAGCACCCCTCATACCCTGTTATGGTTTAGATGTGGTGTCCCCCAAAAGCTCACGTGGGAGACAATGCAAGAAGCTTTGGAGGAGAAATGATTGGGTTCCAGCCTTAACCTAATCAGTGCGTTAATCCCTGATGGGATTAGCTGGGTGGTAACTGGAGGCAGGTGAGGTGTGGCTGGAGGAAGTGGTTCACTGGGGGCGTGGCTTTGGGTGTAGATTTGTATCAGAGAGTGGAGTCTCTCTGCTTGCTGATCATCTTGTGAGCTGCTTCCCCCCACCACACTCTTCCGCCATGATGTCCTGTCTCACCTTGAGCCCCGAGGCATGGAGCCTGCTGTCTATGGACTGAGACCGCTGAAACCGTGAGCCCCCAAATAAACTTGTTCTCTCCTAAAATTGTTCTGGTCAGCTTTTTTAGTCACAGCAGCGAAAAAATACTATCCACATCCCCATCTGCCAGGCCCTTGGTCCCAGGAAGTGGTCCTTAAAGAGAAATGGCCCCTATTCCCTGACTAAGAGCAGAAGAGGCAGAGAGGAGGGCTTGGCTGGGGCCAGAGCACCTGGTCCTTACTTGACTTTGTGAATCCTGCCTTCAGGTGTGGCTGCCACTTGGCCTCCTGTTCATCCCCTGCTGGAGATGAATGGTCATGAAGACCATGGGCCTCCCACAGGGCCTCCCTGCCTCCAGCTTCGGTATTCAAAGCTGAATGGAGATTTCTGGAATGCAAGGCTGGCCTCCCAGGCCCTGCTCAAAGCCTTTGCGCAGCTCCTTCCAGCCTTTAGCTTCAAATTCACAGCAGGACACTTAGCTCCTCATTCCCAGCCTTGCCTCTCTGGGCTGCCGGCTTTCAGGTTTTAGCTAGAAAGACCTGTTATCAATCACGGCCCGCCCCACCCTCCTGTGCTGGGACACCCAGGGGCAATGTGTAACGAGGCCCTGTCTTTCTAGTTCAGAGCTGTCCTTTGGCATCCTGGCAGGGCCTGGCCCATAGCAGCTGCTGTCCATACTTGTTGAACAGAATGAATGACGGCATGTGCTCCGTACGTGAGTGACCTCGTATCGTTACTGGTTGTCTAAGGCTTCATGTGGGGAGATTTGGGCTGGGGTGGCTTTGAGGATGGGGTTCCATTTCCTGGGAGAAATGAATCCTCCTGGGATGGAAGCATATGGCAAGACTCTAGCCTGTTCTCCCAGGCCTCCCTCCTGGGGTCTACTGACGGCCCTGACACGTGGCAGGGGCTGAGCCTTTTCAAGGAAGAGGCAGCGGCCACCTGCCCTTCCTGGTGCTAAGAGCGTGCTGGGGACTGTCTGGCAACTCACCATTCACCAGGGCGATGTTCAGGCCTCTGCCTACATTGTTCTTCACGGGACTCATGATACTAAAGACAAAGAACAAGAACAAAACACAACATTTGGTCCTGAGTGTGGAATGTACTCTGCTATTGTGCTGGGGACTCTGAGAGGGCCCATAGGGTGGGCTGTGGAAGCATCTGGAAACACACAGACTAACTGGGCCATCTGTTTTCTCCCGGAAGCTAGAGATGGGCTGGACATGGCAGGTTTGGGTTAGAATAGCCTGCTCAGGGAAGAGGCAAGGTCCTTGTCTGGGACTCTGGTCCCCACGTGTAACACAGCTATGTTCCTGCTGGCTGAATAGCCACGCCTCTGTCTCCTGGTGTTCCCCGGGAGAGCTGTCCTCTACTCAGGCCAGGCAGTTTCTGGGATCGATCTCTCTCTCCCAGGCCTGGACCAGCAGTGATTGGGCCAGGCATGGTCATGTGACCCAGGGCCAGCAATGAGACCTAGTCTGGGACTTTCACAGGGGTGATTCAGACAGGGAAGCTGTCTGCCTAGTGGGGTGCTAGGCTGGGCTAATCTGTCAATCCAGATGGTAGTCTCTCTTTTCAAGCACACAGAGAAGTCCATTTTCAGTAGAGGAAAAACCCGAAGCTAACAGATAGGAAAGCAGAGCTGCAGATGGTCTAAGAGGGGGTCCTAATGAAATAGTTTGAACACCTGGATCTAGCTGTTCCTGAAGCCTCATGCTCTGGTCTTTTAGGTCCATGAACCAGTAAGTTCCTTGTTTCACCTAACCAAATTCTCTTTAGGTTCAGAATCCTGACCCATTTGTCTTCTTCTGGAGGATGAACTTCTTAAAGTCACAAGACTTTACTACCCTGGATAAATGGTACAGTTTCTTTTCTGTACCTGATGGAAGCACCTGTGTCTGCTACATCTGGCCCCCATCTTGAACCCTTCCCACAGCCATCCCTTTTCAGAGGAAACTCAGCAGCTTGGCCATTAGACCTGAGTTCTAATCCTGCTCTGCCTTTGGCCTGGCAGGCGAGCCTGGGGTGGCGGGCTTTCCTCTCTTTGACAATAGGGACAATACCAGCCCATCTCCCAGGGGCTCGGGGAGTGGATGAGACATTGTTGTGAAGCTCTATGTAAAGTGGGGGGGGGGCCTGGAAGTTCTTTGGATGACTGTTACTTGTGACTTACACACCAGGAGTGAACAGAAGCCTGGGAAAATGTGGGCTGGCCTCACAGCCCTGTCTGCCTGGAGCCCGACTTTTTAACGAAAGCACGAAATACAAGAAAGGACGCGCAGGCGCCTCTCAGGTACTTACATTTGGTTTTCAAAACACATGGTAGGGCCCACGACGTTGGCAGCCCCGCTACAGATTCTAAATGCAAAGTAGTTGAGCGGGCAGGGCTTGCTGAGGCCACACTTGGTCTTGATTTCTGGGGAGGGAACAGATTAGAGGCTTGGTGGGCAGTGGCCTGGGGAGGGGTCCAGGGCAGAGCAGCTGGGAAGGCTAAAGAACAAGCTTGGAGGCTTCTGAGCCCTGAGTCTGGGAGATTTGCTCCTTCTTGAGCTCTGCAGTGTCTCTACTGACCCCCCCAAAAGGGGCACAGGACCCTGGTTGTGTGTCAGAATAAATTTCCGAGTTATCATCCTAGCCCCAGCTCCATTCATTAACGCGCGGAACAATGAGAGATGGTTAGTAACCAGAGTCACCATGCAGGAGGGATTCCCTTGAGAAACTCTCGGGACCACAGCAGCCTCATGAGCTCCCTGAGGCCCCTTTTGACAACCTCCTGGGGGCTCTAGCCCGGAGGGTGGGGTGCCTCTCTCTAGCTGGGTTCCTTTGGGGAAGTCTTGAAACTCCTGTGCCTCAACTTCATCTGTAAAATAGGCAACCGTGGTGTCTTCTCCCCAGGTCCTGGTGAGGAACTTAGTAGTATGTATTATCATGATTCATACACTCCTGGATCATTTCCTGAGCATCTACCAAGCACCAGACCCTGAGAGACAACAGGGAGTAATAGGCAGGTGGTGCTGGCCTTCCTGCTGGGTGCTTGGAACCGGCTGGGCACCCACTGTGTGGCACCTCTGTTGATTGTGCCTGTCACTAAGACCCTTTGGGGGCAAATCCAGGGGGTGTCTGTGCTTGGCCAGAGGTGTGGATGAGATGGAAGCTGCAGATGCTGAGGCTTGATCAACAGGCTCTTTGCAAACTGGGATGTCATGTGAGCCTTCAGCCTGGCAGGTTCTGGTTTATCCTAACGTGTACCTCTAAGCACCACGGGACTGTAGGGAGGACTGGGTAAACATGGTCACTCTCAAAGGGAGCGCGGGGGTGGGGCTGCTACTCTCCCTGGGCCCAGTGCCAGATGTTGGGTGGCTCTGCCAGTGTGTGCTTCGGAGCAAACCCATGGGCCTCCTGAGGGACCCCAGTACACACACAGGTGCCAGGTGTGGTGCAAGCATTTTATGTTTATAACCTTGTTAAGTCATCCCAGTCACTCCTGGGCCTGATCGAGTAACTCAATCAATCCTCACTGGGTGAACACAAGCGTCTTTTTGACGGCGCTGAGCCTTGGGCCAGGAAGGACAAAACAATCAGCATGGTTAGGGTCTCCCAGGCCCTTGCTGGCCTAGAGGGAGCCTTTTGGTGAATCGGGAGAGCGTACCCCTTTGTTGGGACACAGGCCACTAGCACAAGGCCAGTGCAGTCCACCCTGGGGCTTCCTGCTGGGTTTGGGGTCCCTTGGCTAAGGGGGGAGCCCCAGTGATCTAAGGGAAATACCTCTCCTAGGGCCCCCTTCCCTGGTTTCAGCACATGCACCTGAGGGTAAAGCAGGCGACACCATCCAGAAAGCCAGGGCAGGGGTGAGGACACCCAGGAAGGGCTGTCCTGGGAAGCAGTGGTGGGGACAGAATGTTATGGTTTGGATGGGAGGTGTCCCCAAAAGCTCACGTGAGACAATGCAAGAGGTTTGGAGGAGAGATGATGGGGTTCTGGCCTCAAGCCAATCAGTGAATTAATCCCTGAAGGGATTAACTGGGTGGTCACTGGAGGAGGTGGGCGTGGCTGGAGGAGGTGGGCGTGGCTGGAGGAGGTGGGTGTGGCTGGAGGAGGTGGGCGTGGCTGGAGGAGGTGGGCACTGGGGGCGTGGCTCTGGGGTATATTTTGTATCTGGAGAGTGGAGTCTTTCTCTGCTTCTGATCATCATGTGAGCTGCTTCCCTCCACCACACTCTTCCGCCATGCTGTCCTGCCTCACCTCGAGCCGCGAGGAATGGAGCCTGCTGTCTATGGACAGATCTCTGAAACCGTGAGCTCAAGTAAACTTTACCTCCCCTAAAATTGTTTCGGTTGGATCTTTTACTTGCCGCAGTGAAAAACCTGACTAAAACACAGGTACTCAGCCAGGGTGGGGCTCCTCTTCTTCTCTGAGTCTTGGAGTCCCTGCCTTCAGCCACCTGAGAGGCTACTTCGCTCTTGGTGAGACCTGAGGTCCTCATTTGCAGGGAGGGGGATTGACTCTGGGCCCTGGGGATGACCCCTGGAGTTTGCCCAGAGCCTAATCAACTGCAGCTAAGTCTGATAAACCCAATGTCAACAGCCCGGCTTAAGCAAGCTTTTCCAGAATTGATTTTCTGACCATCTAGCCTTTACGGTCAGGCTGCTGGATGTAGGGAGATGCTACCTGGGTGTCTCAGCCACTGGGAGCTGGATGTGCTCTCTGGGTTCTGGCTGCTTCCAGCAGCTGCTCCAAACCCTGAGGCCCAAGCCCTCTGGGAACCTTAGCCTATTTATTGTTCAGGACCTGGAGCTTTGGGGAGCACTGGCTGGGTGGGAAGGTCAGCCAGGAACCTGGAGCTGCTCTTCTACTAACCTGCGGTGTGACTTGCCAGAAATCTCTCTGGCTCTCTTTGCCAATTATAAAATCAGGGAGTTGGTTTCGATCAAGGTGGTCCAAAAGGTTTTTTCCTAAATGTGAATTTTCCCTGCTGGTAGGACTTTAATGATAAAGTGCTCGAGGCTACCTGTGGGCCTGGAGGGAAAGGATGCAGATGCAGGGATTGATTAGTGATGTCTGTCATGGGAGCAGGCAGGTGGGAGGATGCATGTGACCTTGGCTTTGCCATTCCCACAGCAAGTGATGTCTAAGTGTTTTTTTTTTTCTGCACTGAGATGCTGTGAGTCTCTGTGTCTGTTTCACAATCTGAGGAGGCTTCGGGGAGATGGGTTAAGGGCATAGGGTAAGTGGTTTGTGTTCATTCTTTTGATCTTTGCTCTCTGTAATCCCACAGTGCACTGGGCGTCTCTGTTTGGAGAAAGCCCCTCTTCAGAGTCACCACATGTTGGGGTAGGGGATGGAGGACCTGGGGGGGGGTATGGGCTCATGTAAAATGCTATTGAGAACCTGGGCCAGACAGGTGGGTGGGGGGTGTGTGACACCCACTCACCACCAGAGCTCTGTGACCTTGGCTGGGATGTCTCACTTCTCTGAGCCTCAATTTTCTCCCCTCTAGAAAGGAGATAATTAAGCCACGCACAGTGGTGCATGCCTGTAATCCCCGCAGCTCAGGAGGCTGAGGCAGGAGGATGGCGAGTTCAAAGTCAGCTCAGCAACTTAGTGAGGCACTAAGCAACTCAGTGAGAGTCTGTCTCTACATAAAACACAAAATAGGGCTGGGGACGTGGCTCAGTGGTCGAGTGCCCCTGAGTTCACTCTCCAGTACCCCCACCCCATGGAGATAATTTTAGCCCCTGTGTAGGGGATGCACCTAGAATTACATGCGACACCTGCTGTGATACAGCATCTGGAACCGAGGAACAGTGGTTGTCCTTACTACTATCATGTCCCTCCCTTTCACCTTCTTTGCCCCTGGGGAGCCCAGGGCCTTGCTGAAGCCCTGCCCAGTGCCCGCAGTGGCTGGCATCCCAAGCTCTCTGCACCTCTGCCCTCCCTGAGCTCTCTTCCCACTGTGCACACGGGCCCAGGCCTCCACTGGAGACCTACGCAGCCCTTTGCGTGGGCCATTGTCCTCCGGGAGGCACCCTGGAGAGGCCACCTCCTCCCTGAAGCCTTCCTTGTTCTCTCCTGTTGGAGGGGTGCCCCTCCTGTAGCTCAGAGAACTCCCCCGCCCAGTGGCACACTGGGTATACCCCTGCAGGCAATCAAGAGCTTCCTGTTTGTCTTGGAGACAAACCTGTGGTGCCGGACATAGCAGCTGCACCAAGCCTGGGGTCCTTGTCATAGCAATGAAAAGCACAATGCCAGCCCTCAGGCTCCCAGCCAGGGGTGGGTGAGGTGTGGTCCAGGCCAACCAGGAAGAATCGAGGAATGGAGACAGCCGAGCCCTGTCCCTCCCATGGCTGAGCAAGGGCCTCCCTGCCACAGGGCTTGGAGGGTTTCAGAAGGCACCACCGGGCCCTGGAGGAGCGGCTGGGTGGACTCTGGACACCTGGATTTCTCTGGGACCTGCAGGACTAGGATTACAGACCCTGGGAGCATCCTGCCCTGGGCAGATGGGAGATTCGGGGTACTCACCGATGTCCTTGGGGGCCTCCTCACCTGGAGAGAAGAGAGTCTGGTTAGACAGACAGCACTTTGGCTTCCTGCAGCAGGGAGGTCGGGGCTGGGTGCATGAGAAGAAGGGAATTTAAAATGGCACTTTTTTTGTAAAATAAAATAAAATAAAATGGCACTGTCCACATGGTCTAGCCAACCCCTTGTCTAAACCCTCTCCGTTGCTGCCATAACCTCTTCACACACACACACATGCACACGCAGATGCATGTACACACACGCACGTGCACACACACTCATTGGTGCACGTGTTTGAGCACCCCCACACATACACATGTACACGACTCACTCATGTTTATAGGAAAGCTGGGCTGGGCCGTGGGACTCCCTGGAGTTCGAGCCCTACCTCATACTGTGGGACTTTGTGTGTGACGTTTAACCTCTCTGAGCCCCAGTTTCCTTGGCTGCCCATGGAGACCACCATGGTGGTCTCACAGGCTGTGGAGAGGGTCCAGTGAGGTCGGTGTGGAAGGGCTGGCCCTGTACCTGGGGACTACTGTGTTGCTCTTGTGGGTTTGGCCTGGCTGCAGCCTCTCTCCTGACTGCCCTCGGTGCCGACTGTCTGCGCTGGGCTTTGGGGACCTCAGTTACGTCCTGACACTGTATCTTGTCCTGCGTCTCAGCTCTTGCTGCAGTTCTAGGTTGGGTCTCCCATCAAACTGGGGTAAGTCCTAGAGGACAGGGCTGTAGTGGACAGAGGAATGCTAGCAGAGGGAGCTCTCTTGTTTTAGAGAGCTCTAACACAGTCCATGCACTTCCCATCTGGTCCTTAAGGGCTGTTCATCCTAGTGCGTCCCTAGCCTCTGCATCCAGTGTCCCAGGAGTAGCAACTGACCCAGGCTGGGGAAGTATATACTATCACAGTTCTCTAGAGTCAGAGTCCTTCCCTGGGTTGATGTATTCCCTGGGCCCTTGGAGAGAGAGGGAGGAAGGTGGGGGGGGGGGTGGAGAGAGGGAGAGAAAGAGAAAGAAAAGGAGGGCCTTTTTCAGCTAAGTCAGAAGATGTGCACCTGGGGAGCTGGTAGCCATTGTGCCTGCCTTGGGGAGAAGGCCCACAGAAGTAGCCTCTAACCTGTTGAGATTAAGTATCAATGAACAGAGCCCAAGGATAGAGAGACAGGTGTTGGAGGCTCTGTGGGAGCTGCTGGATCCAGCCACACCTGAAGCCAGTGCCTGTGGACATAACAATTATGTGACGCAAGACATCTAGTTAGAGTTGAGTTTGTCTCTTCCATCAACAAACAAACAAACAAACAAACCCTGCCTAATTTTCCAGGTAAATGAGGAGTTCTTAATTATATAATTTCTATGCCATGGATCCCTTTGTTGGTTTGCAAAACCTTATGAACTCCCCCTCAGAATAGATTTATCCCCATTTGCCTTGAGACACTTAGCAATTCCTTCTCCAATATGCTGCAAGTTATTAAATGCATAAATAAAATAGATTGGAGCACAAAGGAAAACAATTTATCAACATAAGAACAAAAAATAATTTGTGCTATAGTAACACATATGCTTCAATATTAATGCATTAAATAATCAAATGGGGGTATTTGCACCCAGGGTAGGAGGCTCTGATGCAATTGAAAGTCACCCTTCCAGTGTGGAACACTAGTGGTATTTTGGGGGTAGGTACCAAGGATTGAACTTAGGGTTACTTAGCCAACTGAGCAGAACCCACAAAAATCCCAGTGGCTGGGGAAGTGAGGCAGGAGGATCGCGAGTTCAAAGCCAGCCTCAGCAACTTAGTGAGGCCCTAAGCAATTCAGTGAGACCCTGTCTCTAAATAAAATATAAAAAAAAGGGCAGGGGACGTGGCTCAGTGGTTAAGAGCCCCTGGGTTCAATCCCTGGTACAAAAAAAACAAATAGATAATTGGATGAGATGAAGGATCTCAGACCCTCCGGAGGGGGTGTCAGTTAGAGACGGGGTGACTGCTTCCTTGCTGTCCTGGGTCATCCCTACAGGATGAGGTGGCTCTTGGAGGTTCTGGCTTTTCTCAGACACATGTGAAACCACAGCATGGAGCTTGCACGAGTCCATTTCACCATCACACCACCGGCCACTCCTGGGGCATGTGTGCCCACTGAGCCTGATGGGAAGCAGCTAGCTGGCGTCCAGCCTCCCAGGGCCTATCGATTCCCTCCCCGCTCCTCACCTGTCATTCCATCCATCCACCCATTTTTCTTTCATTAATCAATGGTTGGCCAGGCACTCTCCCTGTGCCAGGTGCTGGAGAGATGGACAGACACGAGGATGCCTTCAAGGAAACTTGCATCCTGGGGAGGGGGCTGGCCAGGTCCAGGAAATCAATCCTACTGAGGGATGATGGTGGCATTCTCAAAGAAATCGACACGGCAAAGGCTATTGAGGAGGAGGAGCCTGGTGGTAGCTGGGGAGGTCAGGGAAAGCCTCTGAGGAGGTGAAGTCTGAGCAGAGGCCTGTGGCACCAGGATCTGCAGGCAGAGGCAATGGCAGAGCCCCCGCCCCACCCTGGTCTGCAGAGCCTGTCTCGGGAGTGAGCCTCACTCACCCATCCAGCGTGGAAGGCGGATGGTTTTGGTGCTGAAGCTGTTGGAAGTGCGAAGGAAGATCCACGTGGCGACCAGGGCAAAGGTGAGGGCCAGGAGGCGAATCAGACCTGCCAAAGCAAGGAGATGCTGCCAGGAGATCACAGCGCAAGAGCACAGGCAAGTTCTTACCAAATCTCCACAGTGAGACCAGGTCTGGAGCTCCCTGCTGCAGGTGTAGACTGTGTCTACACTGCAGATCAGATCATGGGACCACGTGGTGACTCCATGAGGTGGTCAGGTGGTGAGATCATGCTGCCAGATTTTGTGGCACAAAAGTGACCCCTGGGAGAAAGACTTGAAAACACTCCTTTTGGGCTCCATTTAGACCTCTAGAGACAGTGTCTAGGGATTAGGCCTGGGAGTCTGCATTTTATACAGAACTATAGCAGGAGAGGAGGATGCAGGCTCTGGGAGATAGAAAGTTGGGAAGGCGGCATCTAGTGCTCAGGGCGGCCATAGTGCTGTGTAACCTTGGGCAGGAGCTCAGTCTCTGTGTCGGAGTCTGTCAATCACAGAGTGGACATGATAATCCCTTGCCACTGAGGTCATGGTTTGTTGCGAAGGGTGTCATACTTATCAAGAGTAGGTAGGCTCAGCTGGGTGCAGTGGTGCACACCTGTAATCCCAGCAGCTTGGGAGGCTTAGGCAGAAGGATTGAAAGTTTGAGGCTAGCCTCAGCAATTTAGTGAGGCCCTAAGTGACTTAGAACTTGTCTCAAAAAAAAAAGAAAGGGTTTGGGATGTTGCTCAGTGGTTCAGTGCCTCTGGGTTCAATCCCTGAAACCCAATTTAAAAAAAGAGTAGATAGGCTCTAGAGTGGCTTGTGGGGTGGAACTAGCCTCCCTCCATATTCTATCAACTGCCACCACAAGTAACCACAGCTGGACTTGCTCAGTAGCTTCAAGACAAGCCACAGCTTTCCGGCCTCCCCGCCCATGGCCACACTGCCCCCTGACCCTCCACCCTGTCGCTGGGAAACCCTCCCACACATGGAGATGAGCCACGCAGAGCTCCCTGTCCCACATCTTTGCCTTACAGGGACCAGAAAGCAGGTTCATTTCACCTCTCTGCTGCCTTCAGAATTAAATCCCTCGAGGCTCAGGTCCAGTCCTGGCCCCTGCTCTTGCCCTCCCTATCAACTTCTTAGCCATGGATTCAGCTCTATGGCCTGATAGTAGCCTATGGCTACTTGGTGTGGGGGTGGAGGACCCTTGGATCCTGTGGGGTCAGGGAGCCTTTGTCTTCTTGGCCACAGTGTGGCTCTGGGCACCGTAATTCCTTGGGGGCATCAGTCCGCATTGGACATGTGCCAGGTGCTGGGCAAACAGCTTTCAGATACTTGATCTCAGTTCATCCTCACATTAACCCTTGATACTGTTGATTACTCCCATTTTACAGATGAGGAAGCCCAGGGTCAGAGAGGTCATTGCTTCCCCAGGACATTTGGCTAGTAAGTGACAGAAGTAGGGTTTGAACCCTGAGAAGCAAGGTGACTTCAAAACCAGTACTCCTAGCTCCTCAGAGTTGCTTGGGGGATATAAGCGAGGTAGGTGCATTTTATGTCTGGCGCCTTGGTTTCCCTGTCTGTACATGGGGGTGAGGACTAGAAGGCCATCCCCTTCCTCGTGTCTGGCCCCGTGGTTCGAGGATATCAGAATAGTTCTCCTAGAGGTAGATGTTTCACCCTAGTTTCTAACCAGGTGTTTCCACAATGGGGTCCAACCCTGGGATCCCAGCCAGCTGGGGCCATTGTCAGGAAGTTTTCCAGCTTAGAGGTAGGAAGTTGCCTCTTCACTCTTCCAGGCTCCCCCAGATTGGTTTCCTCCTGGATTTCTAACCAGGCAATTTGAGAACAGATTCCCTAAACCACCTCTGAACCCAGGACGGGCAGACACTGAGGTCAGAAAAATGACTCTGAAACGAATTTCAGAGCCCAAACTTAATAAGATCCTCAAACCCTGTCCTACCTGACACTCTCATTCTGTCCAGGTGCCGAGCGGCTTGGGGCCAGCCTTAACCTAGGGAGAGAAGAAGATCAAATTGGAGACTGGCATCTGGGCCCTGAAAATGACTAGAGGTCAGGGACAGGGGCCTCTAGTCGAGGGAAGCTTCATCCTCTCAGTTGGTTCCTCACCACCTGCCACATGAACAGAGCAGCAATGTTCCTCCTTTCCTCTCTGCTTCCACCTTTCTCCCATCATGCCCTTGGGATGTTATATCCAATTTACCGTATCTTTTTTAAGTGCAGAGATTGGAAAGATTGGTCTGATAGGCACTGTTCCTTGGAGGATTTGATTTGTTCATCCATTCATCCATCCATCCATTTATTCTTCTTTCCTTTCTTCCTTCCTTACATCCATTCATCCATCTATCCGTCCATCAATCCATTTATCCTTCCTTCCTTCCTTCCTTCCTTCCTTCCTTCCTTCCTTCCTTCCTTCCTTCCTTCCTTCCTTCCTTCCTTCCTTCCTTCCTTCCTTCTTTCCTTTCTCCCATCCATTCCCCTTCCTGCCCTCCATCCTTCTGGCCAAGAAATATTGAAGTAACTAGCACAGTAAGACCATCAGGGAATAGGAGCTCCAGGGATCTTTGTTGGTGTTCCAAAATGAAGATTCTCAGGACTCACATTTTACAGCTGAGTGTGTGCCAGGTGTTGTAGACACATCATCTCCTTCTAGGGACGGGTAAGGAAGGCTCAGTGTGGTCTAATCTATGGGTATTCAGCTTGCAAAGGTGAGAGCCAGGATTTCTGCTACTGAATCCCCAATGCTCCCCACAAGGTCCCATGGCTGGTACTGGCTGTCTCGGGGGATTTGAAACTGAATTGGGGCAGTTTCCTGAGTCCTGGGCAGGGGCTGGGTTGTACTTCTCCCCCTGGGTGCTGGGCTCTTACCAGTGAATGATTCAATAGCTTTGAAAACTTCTGGGGAGTCTGTGGAGACTTAAGAGCCAGGAGGACAGGGCCTGTGGCAACTGTGCTGGGATCTGAGACTTTTTACAGACAGCTCAGGGCCTCAGGCCTCTGGCAGTGGGTGGCCTTTTCCATCTGTGGTGACTTCACTGTACTCTCCCTGCCCCTCCCCACCCCAGAATCTTCTTTATCCTAAGAATCCATCTTAACAGACAAGGCCTCCAAAGTCCAACCGCCAAGGACTCAGGTCAGAAATAGGAGGCCTGAACTCAGCCCTGGCCCAGCCCCAACACCCTCTTTCCCCTGGGCACAACTTCTCTCAGCCTCCCTGGGCCTCCCCATCTATATGCTGAAACACTCAGCTGAATAAGCCCTTCATATATTTAAATAACAACACTTTTCCTTTTGCAAGTTATAGAAGCACCCCTCCCTGCTTGACCCTCCTCCTCTAAGGCCTTGCTAGTTGTCACCTGGCTCTACCCACGAACAGGTTGTTGTAGAACTTTAACTTCCTGAAATTCAAGTTACCAACTTTTTGTTCTTCTCAAATACAAAAGTATATTAGATTTTGAATGTGCTTGGGGTGTGACCTATATAGCTCAGAAGCCCTCACCCCCCTGGATGAGACTTAGAGGACATTCTTTGGGGTTCCCCATGCATGGAAGGGCCAGGAGAGCTGTGGGGACAGACAGGAAGGGCTGGTCCAGGCTGAGACAGATGTGAGTACTCACATAGTATGTTCAGAGACAGCTGATCCAGTCGGGGACAGAGTGGAATGGTCTTGGGAAGGGGAGGTCTGGAGAAAGGCAGAGACAGAAGGGAAGAACAACACAGACGAAAGAAGGAGACAGAGGGATACAGCATAAAATAGAGACCAAAGTAAAGAACAGGGAGTCTTGCCGGTGCAGTGGCGCATGCCCGTAATCCTAGCAGCTCAGGAGGCTGAGGCAGGAGGATTGCGAATCCCTCAGCAACTTAGGGAGGCCCTAAGCAACTCAGTGAGACCCTGTCTCTAAATAAACACAAAACAGGGCTGGGGATGTGGCTCAGTGGTTGAGTGTCCTAGGTTCAATCCCTGGGACCAAAAAAAGAGAACAGGAGTCTTGATAGGTACACACACCCGCACGCGTGCGCGCACACACACATTGGGGCGGGGTAGGGAGAGAGATTCAGAGACAGAGGAGAGATCCAGCGACAGAATGGGTCAGAGCACATACCTGGGCAGGGGCTAACCTCTCGCTGGCACACTCATGCTGAACAGGGATTGTGGCTTCACGTAGGGGGAAGGGAGGAGCTGTGGCAGGTCCTTGCTAGAGTTTGAGTTCCCAACTGCCCACCTAGCTCCTGCAGGGCTCCCTGGTGTCCTGACTTGCTCCTTCTGGCAGCCTGTGGGCCCAGGACTGGTCTGCTGGGGGTGGGCCAGGGAATGATACCTGGGAAAGGTACACAGGGTGGGGCAAGAATTCCCGCAGCTGCCACCAAAGCCTGAAAAAATTTCTCTCCTTGTTCTAGCCAGAGATTGTCACAACCTGTTATTCAGGTTGTAAAGTTCCAGGAGAGAGGTCCCTCTGCCCTTGGCTGGCCCCGCACAGACCAGAGAGCCCCAGGGTAGCAGGCGCTCACAGGGGTGATAGTGGGGGGTGGGAGGCACCGCCTGCTGTGCACTGCCCTCTCCTGACTAGAGAAGCACTGTCCACCTTCACTGTCCCTGGGTCTGCTGTCCTCCCCTTTGGCCCCTGTCTGATTTCTGGCTGCAGGTCAGCCATGTGCTTAAGCCCCAAGCACTTTCCTTTTCACAGGAGGCCTGGTGTCCGGCAGGCCTAGGAGTGTCCCCCAGGCCTAGGATTACTCTGAGGTTCGAGGAAGTACAGCATAAATATTTGGAGACTGAAGGAATTAAGACTCTTGCACAGCCTTGGGAGGTTAGGAGGATGAACCACCAGACAGAGATAGAAACTGAAGTTCAGAGAGGGCAAACTTGTCTAAGGCCACATACCAGTTGGGGATTTCATTCCTGAAGCTTCCTCTAAGCATGTGTGGGAAGCAGTTTGGGCACCAGACATAGGGGATATGGCTGTGAGTGGGCCACACATTGGAGCATCCCTGGGCCTTTTTACTTGCCCCAATGCTGGTCCTCTGGTTTTCTTTTTTGGTACTGAGGACTGAACCCAGGGGCACTCAACCACTGAGCCACATCCCCAGCCCATTTTGTATTTTATTTAGAGACAGGGTCTCACTGAGTTGCTTAGTGACTCACTTTTGCTGAGGCTGGCTTTGAACTCACGATCCTCCTGTCTCAGCCTCCTGAGCTGCTGGGATTATAGGCATGTGCTACTGCACCCAGCTTGGTCCTCTGTTTCTGTGCCTGGAACACTCCTACTCATCCCTCAGGTCTTAATGTAAAGTGGAGTAAACACCACTTCTTCTGAAAAAAACTTTCCTGACCCTCCAAGTCAACGTTAAACACCTACCTTTGGTCCTGCGTGGAGACACATCCATCATGGCACCCTGCCCTGTCCTGAGGGGCTAACCAATCAGAGTTTTGGGATTTTTTTGTAATGGGTTCAGAAGTGAACATGTGACCCAAGCAAGGCCAATCCAAGTTCTCCCTGGGATGGATATATGGAAACGGGGAGAAAGAAACATTTGCCCCTTGAAATGCTAATATATTGTAAGTCTGGTCTGCTGCTACTAAGCTATATCCTTTCCCATGTAGATATGACCTGCTAGAAAAGTCTGAGCAACTGGGCCAGTGCATGTAGTTCTGCTCTTAAAAGGATCAGGATAGAGCTGGGCATGGTGGCGCACACCTGTAATCCCAGGGGCTCGGGAGGCTGAGGCAGGAGGATCATGAGTTCAAAGTCAGCCTCAGCAAAAGTGAGGTACTAAGTAACTCAGTGAGACCCTGTCTCTAAATAAAATACAAAATAGGGCTGGGGATGTGGCTCAGTGGTTGAGTACCCCTGAGTTTAATCTTTGATAACCCCTTACCCTCCAAAAAGGATCAGGATAGCTTATGATGTTGGGAAAGAGGATGCGTTTTGGAACCAGAGGGACCAGAGCTGGAGCTTTACAAGTTGTGTGTTCCTGGGCACACCTCTCTAGGCCTCAGTTTCTCCCTTTATAAGATGAGGATGATGTAGTCTGCCTGTCTTGGATGGGGTTCCAGGCAACCAGGCAAACTGCCTAGCAGGGATTTGCTGGCCCCACAGTGCTAGCCTCTTCTCCTGCCCATTTGTGGGTCCTACCCTCGCAACATGTCTTTCTGCTTGGTTGTGACTTCCTTCCTCCCTCTCTCCCTTTCTTCTTCCTTATGTTGGGGATTGATCCCAGGGCCTAGGGTGCACTAATCACACACTTTACCCTGGAGCTACACCCAAGTCCCCGTTCTTGTGATGTTTCTTAATGGCCCTCCAGGAGCCAGGATGTCCGCTTCTTCCTGCTTCCGGGATCCTTCTGTACATAGTTGCCTTTTAGCTTAGCCATGGCCTGTCCCAGAGCCAAAGCAGACAGAAAAGGTTGGTCTCTCTCTCTCCTCTCTCTCTCTCTCTCTCTGTCTCTGTCTCTGTCGTGACTGGGAAGAGTTGAGCTGAGAACCCTGGGGGAGAAATGAGGATTTTCCCTGATGAAGTCCTGGCATTGTAGGAGTCCATGAAGGCACCTCGTCCTGCTGTGTGGTCAGCCCTGATGTGGGGACCAGCTTCCCCTCCAAGCAGTGGCTTTCAAATATTATCTTCCTCCAGGTCCTGGTGCCACAAAGTCAGTGGGCAGGACACACTGTTTGAGGATGTTTAGAAATGAGCTTGTGGGGAGGAACCCAGGGGCTGCTTCCTCCATCTGGATGGCTCCTTCCATTTCACCCTGTATTTCCCCCACTCCCACCCAAACTGCCCAGGGACCTACTCAGACTTTGGAATCTAACTAGCCTCTCCCGGAAGTTCAAGCAATGGCCATTTTCCTCATCATTCCTGGACATTCTGCACGTGGAACATGGTCGTCAAAGCAGGAACCCACTCTCTGTCCTCCGTGGGCTTCTTTCTGTTGTACCCACCTCTGCCAGCTGCCCTGTGTTGGCAGGGATTCATCGCCAGGGATGAATTCTGTGCTGTGTAGTGTTGGAAACAGAAACCCAATAGAGGGAGGGACAGAGTATGAGGGACACAGACGCAGAAGGAAAAGAAACAGGCTCTAGGAGACCGAAAGTGACACGTGTAGATAGACACAACGTGTACACATCCGGTACCACTGAGGGTCCTGCCTGGAGCCGGGGATCGTGGGTGACCCCACCCAGACTCAGTCACTCATGTCCTGAGTTTCCAGTCATCCCCCAAAGCCATCTCAAATACCCACGATCATGGGCCAGGCCTATGTGAAGTCATCAAAGGAACCAGAGGCCATCTTTCATTCCCTAAATGGTCTTTCTTATAAATCCCTGGTGTTTACAGGCAATTATCGATCATGTCACCACCAATACAGAGGGAGATAAACAGCAAATAAATCCACAAACGATAGGGCTGGCAGCGTGAACAATTTGTTCTAGTGACATTTATTTTGGAGGGAAATTAGCCCATTATTTCCATTATGCCCTGTTCTAATTTATTTATCGGTCTTAATGGTTTTTTCCAGCTCTGACCAATGGTAGCATTCTTGGGTCATGCAAAGCTGTGGAGTAGGAAATACAGGAAGAGAGGATGAGGTGGAAGATTCTCAGGGTTTTTAATCCCCAAGTTCCTATGGTGTTTCCCAGAAGAAGATGACAGGTGCTATGCTGGGATTCTTCCTTATTTTAACCGATGTCATTTGTGAAGCAGCTTAGTAAGGAGGTCAGGGAAATGAGTCCCAGAGTGGTCAAGTCACACAACTTAGAGGAAGAGAGGACCTCAGAAGTAAGCCTAGGCAGTCTGTCTTAGTGCACATTCTTTTTCTTTTCTTTTTTTTGGTACCAGGGATTGAACCCAGGGATGCTTAACCACTGAGCCACATCCCCAGCCCTTTTTATATTTTGTTTTGAGACAGGGTCTTGCTAAGTTGCAGAGGCTGGCCTCAAACTCGAAATCCTCCTGCCTCAGCCTCCTGAGCTGCTGGAATTACAGGCATGGGCCACCGTGCTTGGTTTAGCTCACATTCTTAACTACTTTACTCAATTCCTCTCGAGCCTGGGATGGCAGTTTTTGTGTGAAGGACCAGGTAGTAAATATTTGAGGCTCTGCAGGCCATTTGTTCTCAGTCATGACTATTCAGCTCTGCCACTGGAGTGGGAAATCATCTGTAAATAGCCTGTAAATGAATGCAGATGTGTTCCAATAAAACTTTATTTATAAAAACAGATGTTGGGCTGTGTCTGACCCATGGACTGCAGTTGGCCAGCTCCTGCTCTAGGTGTATGTACCCTTTTTAGTCGTGGGACATGACCCCTGGCTGCTGCCTGTGCTGAGCTTTGGCATGCCTGGGTGTGGCTCAGCCAAGGTGATGGGGAAGGGGCTTCCACGGGATGAGAGAGAGATTCTCAAGTTCTATTCCTCCCGCCTCATCCTCCTCACCAGCCAGTGCTTTCCTGCGGGGGCAGATCCAAGGGCCCCCTGTTCACTTTGCAAGGTCAACCGTCTGTCCTCTGTCCTCACATGGATTGTTAGGAGGACTTTCTTCACAGTTCACCTGACTGAGATTATGAGCTGGAGGTGACTTTCTCAGTGCCAGCACCTAGGTCCCTTGAGAAATGATAGCTGTCGTCATGTTCCTGTCTTTCAGTCTGGCAGCAGCCTCATCTGGCTTGGGAATTGGGAGTCTGTTTGTATGACAGGGTGGTTAAGCGTTGGGGATTTGGGCGCCCCTATGGGTTTTGTCGTGGGACTGCAAGGTATGGCCCTCGCTCGGCCTCGGTTTCCTTGTCTGTACACACCCATCACGATCCCTAATTTAGTGAACATCACATGCGAGAATGCCCCCAAGACCCAGTGCGTGAAATAGAGGAAGAGCTCCATCAGTGACAGATGGCAGTATCTGCCTTAGAAATGGCCCTGTGTCCCAACTTTCCCAAATCCCTTGAGCTGAGAGAAGAAGGTGTTCTCCAAATGGGGAATGGATAACTCCAAATCCTAACAGAGCAGCTAGAGAAAAGCAGAAGCCGTCTGTCCGGACACATGGTCCTTTCCATTCCTCTCCATTGTCTGAGGGGATGGGGACAATCTCAGGGTGCCATACATCTTCTAGTCCATCTGTTCTGGAGGCCAGTTTGTGTCACTGAAATCTTCTTTGCTGAGAGTTTGGCTGCACATCACCAGAGTACTAATTGGATCAAGGTGGGGCTGCCCAGGGCATCTCGGTTCATTCCCTGGCCACAGCAGACCTTTTGCTGGCCTCTCTGAACCACTTCAGCAGGTCAAGCATAAATTAATGTACCCACCCAGTGGGAAATTCCTTCCCTTTTCATCAGAGACATCTTAGATCTTGGCCTCCTGGATTAATAAAGATGGCAGCCTCCACAGTGAAATCAGTGGAGTCTTGGAAATGCATGAAGAGGTAGGTTTTTTTTTTGTACCAAAGATTGAACTCAGGGGCACTTAACCACTGAGCCACATCCCCAGTCCTTTTTTGTATTTTATTTACAGACAGGGTCTCACTGAGTTCACAGGGCCTCACTAAGTTGCTGAGGCTGGATTCAAACTTGTAATCTTCCTGCCTCAGCCTCCCGAGCCACTAGGATTACAGGCCTGCACCACTGCACCCAGATAAGAGGTAAGTTTTACCTAGGAAGGTATAAGATCCAGAAATCTCACTAAAGAAGAAATAGTAATAATAACACTTATTCTAATAAACATTATTATTTGGATAATGTCCAGTCTTATGTCCTTCAATTTATTTTCCCAACAATCTTATTGGGCAAATTCTTTTTATTAATCATGAGGAGGCTGAGGCCACAGAGATTAAGCAACTTGTCCTGGGTCACAAAAGTAGGCAATATGGCCATTTGTAACTTTTAGAACTAGTTCAATGAAGTAGGGAATGTGGGAACGAGAGTGTTCTGGACATCTGTTGTTTTGGCCACCAGTCCAGCATCCAGCAACCGTCCCCCATCTTCTGGTGACCACTTTGATTTTCCTCTGGGAATCCACCCCTCCCTCTTTTGCACTTGAATAGGGTTGACTGACCCCAGTCTCTGGCTCCAGGGGTGGCCATGTGGCCCAGACATGGCTGATGGAGCATTCCCTCCTTGAATCACAGAGATGGGATCAGACATGGGAAGGTGACCACAGTCAAGAAGACGAGAACCCTCCTGGGGCTTCCATGGCCTTGTCAGGAAAGAGGAGCTGCCTTTCCGCTGGGTTGCTGAGTCGAGACGACTCACAACTAGAACTGCCCCACCATGTGTGCACAGCCTGCCTAGGATGAAACAATGTAGAGGAAAGGCTGTCACAGAAGGAGACAGAGTCCTGGGGGTGTCATTTGAGCCCCAAGATTCAACTTTGCTTCAAGTCAGAATTATCTCTGGAGTTTTCTGTTCTATGTGTCAACGTGTGTTTTTCTTTTTGGGCTAGAAGTTGAGTTTGTTTTCTTTCACTTGTACCCAAGTGCTACTTGAGACAAGAGGATTTTTCAGTTTAAACCACAGTTACATCTGCAAGAAAGTCTCAGATTAAACTCCCACTCTCTCCCTCCCCTCCTAAGGTTTGAACATGGTAGACTTATGGGGGCCTAAAAACTCAGGGCAACTTGAGCTGACTCTTTCTCTGTGTCTTCAGCAACAGGCTCTTTCCTGAGGGCTTCCCTAGTCATAGACCACACTATTCCTGACATTTTTACCAGAATATTCTTCTAACAGAACGCATCATGGCTACAGAAAGACTCAAGTCTTTGGCAATGTGCTCCGGCCAGCTTCTCTCTTGCCTTGCGGGTTGACACCGGCCTTCCACTGCCATGCCTCTACTCATGTGACTTTTTCTACCAAGGGTTCCCTCCCCTCTGCTCCTCTGCTTTGTGGAATGCAGCCTGTGAGGACTCCCTGGAGTCAGGGTGGTTGGCCACAAAGCCTCTCTGTACTATTTCCCGCCCTGCTACCTGGGGACAAGTGACCTCACCTAGGGCTCAGGAGTCCATCTGTAAAATGTGGACAACAAGATCTACCATGGAAAGTTGTATTCAAATGAGCTAATCCCTATAAAGTACTTGACACCACTGAGACACAGAGTCAACCCTCCTTACGGGTCGCTGTGATTGTGACCACATGGAGTGTCCACTCCTCACTCACACTGTTGCCCTACCCGCTTCCTCTCAGTCCTCCACTTTTCTGTCCTCTCCTCTCCCTCTCCCCCTCTTTATTTTTGGTACCAGGGATGGAACCCAGGGGCGCTTAACCACTGAGCCACAATCCCAGCCCTTTTCATTTTTTATTTTGAGATAGGGCCTTGCTAAGTTGCTGAGGCTGGCTTTGAACTTGCAATCCTCCTGCCTTAGCCTCCTGAGCCGCTGGGATTACAGGCATGGACCACTGCGCTCAGCCTCCACTCAACTTTTTCAACCGATAGACTGCACACTTCCTGAGATACCAACTCATCATTTCTAAAAGCCTAGTACCTTGCATAGTGCCTGCACACAGTAGGCACTCTGCTTTGACGACAGCACCATCCTACACTCTGTACCTACTATGTGCGAGATCTCATGGTAGGTCCCTTATGCACATTTTTTTTTTTTTCAAAATTCACATCAGTGAAAACCCCAAGGAACTGATTAATGCCACCATTCTTCTGAGATAACGGAAGAGGCTCAGACAAGTCCAAAAGATAAAGCAAGTTGCCCAAGGAGTCACAGCTGGGGAAAAGGCCAAGTTGGGATTCAGAGGTCAAAGGTTATGGTGTCTCCCCCTGAACTTCTTTCTATGTCTTTGTGTTCCCAGGCTGCACCCTAGGAGGGCAAATGGAAGAGTCCCTGCTTTCTAGAGCCTTCAGAAGCAAGGGATTGGCACCAGCCATAAGAAGCACCGGCCCCCTCTCCAGGGGGGCCCAGCCTGTGGGACTCCAGGCTGGGCAGGGCTGCCAGGTACCCTCACTCCAGGCTGCACATTCCAGGCCTGCCAATAAGAGGGGGGCTGATCTCACCCGAGGAGGAGCAGCCATCCCCAGCCCTGCTAAAGGTAGGCAAACCATGACTTTGAGCACCTCCACTCCACGGAGGTGCCAGTAAGAAAGTTAGGCCCCTCAGCTAGCTAGGCCCCTGTTGGAGTAGAGTGGCTGCTAAGCAACCAGGCCTAGGCATAGAAAGTGCTGTTTAAATGGTGACCACAGACAGAGGTGTCCCTAAACCTTCAGATGTGTAGGAGTGGACACAGATGGATAGATTGGGGTCAATGCTGGGCAAAGCCAATCTGCTCCCCATAGCTGTGCTTGGCCTGGGGACAACCCCCTCTGACCTCACTCCGGCCACCAGCTCCTTCCCTCTCTGGTCCGGACTGCCCTTCTTTCTTCCCTCCTCCCCTTCCTCTTTGATTCTCCATTGTGAACAAATACTTCATCTCCCCTGCTCTCCTTTCTCTAAGGTCCCAGCATGACTCTCAGGCTAACTCCATGTAACATGTCAAAACTGTTTTGCAAATGACTGTCTGTTGCTTTTTCCTTTTTGACTTGAACAATGTATGTTTGTTACCCTGTTTTGTTCATCATGGCATGTTTATTACCTGATATGCAGGAAGTACTCAATTAATACTTGTTGAGTGAATCATCTGGAAGGACCCTCTAGGAACCAGGCTGGCTGGTTCCACCCATGGACTTAGAATCAGCTGTATCCTATAGGCAGCGTAGCCTGTGGTCAGGGCACAGACTTTGCAGCCTGATTTCCTGAGAAAGTTATGCAATCTCTCAGTGTCTTGGTATTTCATCTGCAGAGTGGGGATAATTATAGATACTATCCTTACAGAGGCGATAAGTAGATTAGGTACATAATTAAATAAAGGGAACTTAGCACATAATAGGTGCTAGTTCATGAGTTTTCATTATCCTCACAGAGGCCGAGATGGAACAATAGAGGTTCACAGTGGATGTTCAGAGCATTGTTCCCATTTTACAGATGAGAAATTCGAGTCTGAGTGAAAGGAAGGGACTAGTCCGACATTATCCAGCTAAGAAAATCTTTCAAGACCATACACCTTGGTCTCATTTTCAGAGAAAAATGAGATTTGTAGCCAAAGAACAACATTCTTTCTTTCTTTACTCTTCACTTATTTGTGTGACTTGACTTGATACTCAGAATGTGTGTTTTTGATTCAATAAATGAATGAATATATGTGAAGGGGTCCTATGGTTAAGGAAGAAACCCCACAGTGTGGGCTACCAAATCTCCGGCTTATGTGCCCCATATCTCCTTCCTGTGACCATGGCAGACAGAACTACTCAACGGCAGCACACCTTTGCATGAGCTTGAACCCAACCTCAGAATCCTTCTTATCACAGCCCACCATCCATTGACGGGCTTGGCCTCCCCAGATGAAATCGATTTGCCTTCCTCAATCTGATCTCAGAAATCTTCTCAATTATGTGGTTTCCTTCCTCATGTTTTTTTTATCCTTGTCTCTTAGGCTCTTAAACACTCCATTTCCCACCCTCTCCACCCCCCTTATTCTTTCTGTCAATCACGTGGAACAAGAGGTTCAGCCCTTTCCATTCGGGCAGAGACATACCTGAGGGCCCAGGGAGCCTACTTTTCTGCTTTCTTGGAGAAGGTGAGACGGTCCACTTGCTGCTTTGGGTCCTGACCCAGCTGATGGCCACCCTGATTCTGCTGCTCGGAGTCCAGCCTCTGGGTTCTCAGAGGGGCTGGGGCTGTCTGGTACTTTCCTTTAGATGTGGAGGCCCGGAGCAGGCCACTCGTGGACACCTTGAGTGGATGGGCTGCTCCTGGCCCTGCCCAGGCTCTGCCCTTCTTGGAGGAGGTTTGCCATAAACTTTCCATGCTTTGTTAAACAATCTCACCAGGAAGGAGGAAGTTTAGTTTAAGTGCTCACTCAGGAGGAAATGAGTGTATAGTCTTGCCCGGAGCTTTGAAGAGGGCTGTGTCTGCCCTGTTCCCCACACAGCTCCTTTGCAGGGAGGCCAATTTAGGAGTGAAATACCACAACCTACCTTAACAAAAGAAATAAACCCTGGAAAACAGCCAAACCTATGCTGACAACCTTCCCAGGTCACAGGTGGGGCAGGCAGAGCAAGATCATTAAGGTACTGGTCACCTGCTCTGAGGATCTGTACTGGGCAGGGGCTGCTGGAGGCACTGATGGGAGGAAGTGAGCGTGGGACACAAAAAAGGTAGAGCGCAGGGGAGGGGGACAGCAAAGAAGGAGGGAGTCAAAAATGGCTCCAAGATACTGGGCCTCCCTGGACAGAGTGGTGCATGCCTGTGATCCCAGTGACTCTGGAGCCTGAGGCAGGAGGATCGCAAGTTTGAAACCAGCCTCAGCAACTTAGGGAGGCTCAAAGCAACTTTGTGAGATCCTGTCTTTAAATAAAATAAGTAAATTAAAAGGGTTGGGTATGTGGCTCAGTGGTAGAGTGCCTCTGGGTTCCATCCCCAGTACTGGGGGGAAAAATGAGTCTGGGTATGGAAAAGAGGGAACCCGTTGATCAAGAGCAAGGAAGATGGAGAGAGGAGGGGTTGAGGGAGAAGATTCTGGATCTGGGTTGGAGCATGTTGAATTAGAAGTAGAAGGAGAGAAGGAGAGAGAGAAAGGGAGAAAAGAAGTGAGGGAGGAAAGAGAGAAAAGCCTGTGGTGTCGATGGCGATGATTATGTGCAGGTGTGTGTTTCCTCCTCTAGTGTGACTGTCCTCTAGGGGTGCTGGGTTCACTATCTCCATTCAGCAAAGAATTGAAGAACAGGACACACAGATAGCAAGCCAGCAGCCAAATGCACAGAGACAGACTTCACCGGAGAGACGGGGCCCCGGAGCTGGGAGTCCCATGGGGGAGTTTTGGCCTGTTCTTTTTATGGTCTCTGGAATTTCCTCCTTTCCTTATCTCCTCCCCTCTCCACACTCTGCTCACCATTACTGATTCGTGCCTGCTGTGTCCACACGACTGTTTTAGTTTTTCTATTGGGTCCCTTGCTTAGGAGCACGAGTATAGAGGTATCTGTCTGATTGGGTCCTTGTGGACACAAGCTCTTTGGTCAAGAAGGAAGTTGACCTCATCAGAAGACCCCCCCCTGCCCATGCTCCTTTGTTGTGGCTCTGCCCCCACCCTCCTTACTGGCCATCTTGCCGTGGCTGCCTGGACCCTTCTACATCACCCGCACTAGAACTCAAAGTGCATTTGGAGGGGCTCAGCGTCCCCCTCCTGGACCCAGCACCCCAGGCTTTGTCACTAACCATGACTCCCATCCCCAAACCCTTTCCCCGTGGGATGCATTCTCTGTAGGAAGCGCCTTGGTCTTCATGCCTACGGGCTCCAGTTGGCCAACCCTGACTTCTTCCTAAAAGGATATGTGACGACCAGGGTCATAGGTTCAACAGTTGGGCAGGAAGCAGACACATACCCAGGAGTTAGTACCAGGGCAGAGCAGAAGGGGGTCCCTGCTGGACAGGGACTGGTACAGGGGCCACCCCTTTGTGCTGCAGCCCCAGCTACTCACATAGGCAAGGGTCCCCGGGGAAGGTGGCTGAAGCTCTGGGGGGGGGGGCAGTGCTGCCAGAATCTCCTTTTGCTCTCTCTGCCACTGGCCAGGCCTTCTTGCCATTCAGACCTTCTCCTCAATGTCACTCACTTTCTTAGGGAGGCTGCGCCCCTGCCCTTCCCAATATAAACAACAGAGAAGTCATTTGAAACTGTGACAGGTTCTGAGGAGCCCCATGAAAGGGAAATCCCAGGCTGTCAGCACGCAAGGGGAGTTGGAGGAGCCCATAAGAGTCGCCCAGGCTGCTGGAACCAATGGCCACCAACCCAATGGCATAAAGCCACACACACTAATTATTTTATAGTTCTGGAAGCCAGGAGTCTGACTTAGGCCTCAATGAGCTGAAATCAAGGTGACAGCCCACTGGGCCCCTTTCTGGAGACTCCAGGGAAAACCATTTCTTTGCCTGCATCCGTGGCTGGTGGCCCTTCTCCTGTCTTCAAAGCCAGTGTCGTCGCCTCCCCGACCATTCTTCCTTCCTCACCTTCCCTTTTAATCCCATCTTCGAACTTAATTCCCCTTTGCCCCTCAAAACATCACAAACCCACAGATTGGGGATTAGGCTGTGGACATCTCTGGTGCCACTGTTCAGCTCATTACAGGCGTGATCCTGGTTTCCTTTGGTGATCACACTGAGAACACCCTGAAATGATATATCCTGACCATTGCAGGGGTACACACACACCACACATAGTCTCTTCTCCTCTCCCAGGGGTTGATCATTCCTGGTTATTTGGTGGCATTCCTAGGGAGTTTAAAACAATTGCATTTCCTTTGGAAGATGTCTTAGTGAGATTAAGGGGACTTCAGAGAGGGCTCCGCCCTGCACTTGGGGGAGAGGGTCAGAGACTTGGGTTTCCAGGAAGCTCTGCAGCTCAGCATGCCTAGGTGCCGGACGTTGGGGTGTGTATGCTTTTCTGGTGCTGTTTTTCTTTTTTTTCCTACATGTGCTTCTGATCCCATGATGGCAGGCGCCCTGCTGGTTCTGTTCACTAGGACAGCTAGTCCTCAGTAAAGATTTGCTGAATAAGGCAAGAACGCACCAACTTGTCAGGCTCATCTGGGCATCAGTGGGAGCCGTAGCTGTGCCATCCACGTGACCCTGGGAAGCTGCACGGTCTAGGCCTCTGACCCTCCCTCTGGGTCTCAGGTATTCTCAAAACAGCCCTGAGAGGAAGGAAGGGAGGGCTTTGTACTTTGGAGAAGTTCATTACTATTAGCAAGTCATTTTTTTCCTTGTTAGCTATTGTTTTTTTTTTTTTTGAATGCTGTTTTAAATTTGGGATACTAAAGAATGATATTTTTCTCTTTGGAGAACAGAGATTAATGGAGGTTAATTCTTTCGTTGTTATTGTTGTTCTTTTTAGTTATAGCAATACACCACAGTGAATCTCCACATCATGTATAACCAGAAGACTGGTGTCCTAATTAGAGTAAGATGTACCCATGTTTGCTAGCAGATTTTTATTCTTTTTTCTTTTTGGTACCAGGGATTGAACTCAGGGGCACTTGACACTTAGTCACATCCCCAGCCCTATTTTGTGTTTTTATGTAGAGACAGGGTCTCACTGAGTTGCTTAGCACCTCACCATTGCTGAGGCTGGCTTTGAACTCGCGATTCTCCTGTCTCAGCCTCCCAGAGTGCTGGGATTACAGGCGTGCGCCACCGTGGGTGGCTTGCTAGAAGATTTTTGTGCTCTACATGGGAAGAATCAGGTCAGGGCACAAGGGTGACTGGCATCAGACTCTTTAATGGAACTTCTTGCTTGAGCAGAGGGGAGACACAGCATTGACCAAGAAACTCTCGAGCTCTCTGGACAAAGGAAAGAGCTAGTTTTTATTTATTTTTTGGTACCAGGGATTGAACCCAGGGGAACTTAACTGCGAAGCCACGTCCCCAGCCCTTTTTTGTATTTTATTTAGAGACAGGTCTCACTGAGTTGCTTAGGGCCTCACTAAGTTGCTGAGGCTGGCTTTGAACTTGTGGTCCTCCTGCCTCAGCCTCCTGAGCTGCTGGGATTATAGGCATGCACCACCATGCCTGGCAGAAGGAGCTAGTTCTATTCATGTGGAAGGTAGGCAGCAGCAGGCTAGTTTAGGGCTGATGATCAGATTTAGGTGCATTTGGAAGGGTTTTTCTACCCCAGGTGAGCACTTCAACCTGGGTGGGGGCTGTCAGCCATATGTTACCTTCCTCACGTCAATGCCGCACCCTGTATAAACGTCATCTCTGTCTTGTGATAAAATAGGTTGCTGCTGCTGGTAAGAAAGGGAGGTGGGAAATGGGAATCGATTTCCTCAACTGTTCTATCTTTTACGGTGTTTGGAGAGTCACGGTGAGAGCATCATGGCCCTAGTGTGCACCTGGTCTCTAAAGCTGGCAAGGTTGTTTGAGGGGGATGGGTAAGGCACACCCCAAACTTTTAATAGCTAACAAGTTTGGAGTTGAGTTTCCCCAGTTGTATTTACACTTTTTTTTTTTTTTTGGTACTGGGGATTGAACTGTGCCTGGCCGCATTTACACTTTTTAGGGGGAATCCAATTGCCTTTGGCTGTCCTGTAATTCTCCCTTTGAAGCTTTTGTTCCATTAATCTTAAGAGGGGCTGTTTTTCATGGGTCCCTGACTGTCTCAACTTCCAGTGGCAAAGGTCCCACTGAGGCACTGGCTGAAGGGGACGTTTGCTCCAGGGTTCACTCAGAGAGGAATCAGCTGGTCTGGAATTGGCACTAGTTCCTTTTTATTTTTTAATTTTCAAAAAGGACCTTGCTAAGTTGCTGAGGCTGGCCTCAAACTGGTGAGCCTCCTGCCTCAGCCTTGATAGTTTCTCAAATTATGGGTGGGCACTTCCAGGATCAGTTACATCATCACTTCTTATTGGAGAAATGCCGCCTGGAATTTGACTTTCCTGGCAAAAGGGGACAGTGTTTCCTAAAAAGAGTTTTTTTTTTTGTTTTTTTTTTTCTTAAATTGAGCACAGACCAGGACCTAGCAGACAGACAAACTAATCTGAAAATTGTTTCCCCAGAGGTGGGGTAGTTTCTGAATTAGTATGTCTCATTTAACAGAACCCTCCTCTGGCATGTCTGAGACCAAATGGCAAAGCAGAATAGCGCCGCGTGCATCTGAGTTGCAGGGCTCCATAGTGCGTGTGCCGTGCATACGTGCGTGCATGCATATCTAATTGCGGGTACCCACAGATCTGTGTGCATATGTGTGCATAGGGGTCCATAGGCAGAGTTGACCTTCTGCCTGTCCCAAGGCAGAAGAGTTAGCTCCCCAATGAAATAAACGTCCATCATGCAGATTTTTTTTCCTAGTTGTAATCTTTGAGAAGACACTGGACGTAGGTGAAGATTTCTCTGTACTCCCTCCAGTCTCAAATTGGCGGCATTTTTCACAGTGCCCATGGGCCTTGATAGCAGAAGGAAGCCAGGTGTGCTCTGAAGCCAGGGATAGAGGAACAAAGCACTGCTTTGCCAAGAGCTGCCATCAATAAACCACTAACAATTTACAGTTTTCCTCACCCTTGTTAACTGACCAAATCTGGTGTGGCCGCAGGTGCCCCGTGCTCTGATCTGCTTTGTAATAAAATCAGTGCCTTGGCACGACAGTCCCGGTTTAGGATTGAATACTAATGCAGTTAGAAATGCATCTCACCGGCATTGATGATGCCTCCCTCCATTCGCTTCCTCTGTTGTTCCTTTGACAACAGCATCAGCCAGCGGTGGGGATGGAGCCTTCTGTTGGTGCCAGGACTGGAGTGGGCAGCTGGGGCAGAGGCTCTGGGGCTCAAAGCCTGGGTAGGGAAGGGATAGAGAGACTGGATAACGTCCAAGGCCTGACATGGGTCTCCCTGAGCTCAAGGCAGCTTTCCTTTCTGGAAGTTCCAGGGAAAACCATTTCTTTGCCTTCCCCAGCTTCTAGTGGTCCCCATCTTTAAAGGCAGCACCCTTGTCTCTATGGGACCGTTCTTCCTTTCTCCCCTCTCCCTCCCATTCTCCCGTCTGCTTCCCTCTTCCTCTCTTAAGGACCCTGTGATTACACCCACCCACCTGCATAGTCCAGACTGCTTTCCCTGACTGAAGATCAGCTGGAGAACAAGCTTAATTCCATCTGCAACCTTAATTCACTTCGCTTTGTTGGTAATATTTGAAGTGGCGGGTGTTTTAAGAATTATAAAAGCTGGGCGTGGGGACCCACGCCTGTAATCTCAGCAGCTCAGGAGGCTGAGGCAGGAGGATCGCAAGTTCAAAGCCAGTCTCAGCGACTTAGCGAGGCACTAAGCAGCTCAGTGAGACCCTGTCTCTAAATAAAATATAAAAAAGGGCTGGGGACGTGGCTCAGAGCTTGAGCACCTCTGGGTTCAATTCTGTGTGTGTGTGTGTGTATCTATGTATGTCACGTCGCTTGTCTTTCCCTTCAGCTGAGGGTTTGCCAGGCTCCTCCTAGGCCTTCTTGGGTGTGGGTGCAGGTTTAACCATGCAGAGAAATTCCTGGAATATGAATGGGATGGGGCTTTGGGGAGAGGCTGGGTGCGGCAGGGGTGGCCTCAAAGGAAATAGCTAGCCTTTATGGTTACCTTGTAGCATTTTTATTGGAGTTAATGGCTCTTGTCCAGTGGATAGTCCTTACCCTTCTGGACTTTCAGGCAGCTGGGCCTAAAAGTGGAATCTGACCTGCAATGGCGCCTGACTTAAGATAGGCAGAGGTTCAGGATGAGTGATCGGCTGTTCCCCCACCTCCAGCAGCAGGACTTGGAGTAGGTGGGCTGGTCAGGGATGTAGGCTGCTGAGTCTTCACCCAGGGCCAGCCTGAAGGTGGGGACAGCCCAGAAAGGCCCACATGGAGAACATCGGGGGTTTCCTTATCCTGGTTGTCCGCAGGCACCTTTGGCATGGGGAGGGGAGGCGGGTACTTGGGGCTGACCTACCTTGGTGACATTCATCCAGCTGTTCAACAACAAATATGTACTGACACCTTCTCTGAGCTAGAAATCACGTTAGGGCCTGTGAAAACAAGAAAAGCAAAAATAGACCTGCTTCCAGACACAGTCTGTGATGGATGTCTTCCTAGGGGCTCTGCCGTCCGTTGCTTCTTGTCCAGCTTGTTGTTTCTGTGTCCCTTATGCCTAGACAGATAGTAGTTTCTCCATACATGTGGTTTCTTTCCAGGATTTTAGTTACCCACAGTCCATCCTGGTCTGAAAATATTAAATAGAAACATATATTACAAGAGAAGGGAGGGAGGGAGACAAGGAAAATCATATAAATTTTATTACTATATATTGTTTCAATTGTATCATCATTATTATTATTATTGTTAATTTTTTTTGGTACTGAGGATTGAACCCAGGGGCACGTAACCACTGAGCCACATCCCCAGCCCTTTTTCGATTTTATTTAGAGACAGGGTCTCACTGAGTTGCTTAGGGCCTCACTAAGTTGCTGAGGCTGGCTTTGAACTTGCAATCCTCCTGCCTCAGCCTCCTGAGCCGCTGAGATTATAGGCATGTGCCACCATATCCGGCTTGCCTTTATATTCAACATAATTTGTTTACTTGGAAAGCCAAACTAATCACTTTTACTAATGGGTGTATTTAACAACCAGACCACAAGATTCCTGAAAATGTAAGGGTTGGCTGCTGTGAGCTGGTATGAGCTGGCTTCAGCACTCTGCTGAGCCTCTCCTCAATTGGATTGACAACTCAGACTGAGCAGGTCTTTATCTTCCTCTGGTCACAGTGTTCAGCACAGGGCCGGCCACGCTGGCAGCCTTCTGTAAATATGTGCTAACAAAGGAGTGACTTGTGTTATCTGCATGCTCTCTTTCCCACTAGGCTGTAAGCTCTATAAAAGAGGGGCCACAGTTACACATAGTCACCTTCGAATCTTTAGTCCTCAACTCAGGTCCTGGCACATAGTAGCTGCTCAGGAAATGAATGACACATTTAATCCCTAGGGAGTATCTGAAATGCTGTCTGGGAGCAGAGACACAAAGGCCACCAGGAGGGCATTACAAAGAGAGTGTGTTGGTGAATCTCTGCTTACTCCTTCTTTCCCTCTTCCCTACTCTTCCCTGGGATCAGTTTAGGTCCATTGTATTAGTTGTCTATTGCTGCATAACAAGTCATCACACTTTTTTTTTTTTTTTTAATACTGGGGATTGAACTCAGGGCAGTCTACCACTGAGCTATACCCCTGGTCCTTTTTAGTTTATTTTGAGACAATGTCTTGGTAAATTGCTGAGGTTGGCCTCCAACTTGTGATCCTCCTGCCACAGCCTCCCACGTAGCTGGGATCACAAGCATACATCACTGCACCCAGCTCCTACCTGGATCTTCTGCTCAGTGTCCCTGAAGGCTGCAATTGAGGCATTAGTTGGCTTAAATTTGTACTGGAGACTCAACTGGGGAAGAACTCACTTCCAAGTTCATTCGCACATGTTACTGTGTGATTGAGGCTGTCACACAGGTCCCTGTGGCTGTAACCACCAAGGGCTCAGATGTGTGCTGGCCTTCGACTGGAGGCCGCTCTCAGCTCGTGGAGGCTGTGGCCTTAGTTCCTCAGCATAGAGGCCCCTCAACATGGCTGGTGCATTTGTCAATCCCGCAAGAAGAATCTCTTCTCTCACCTCAAGGAAGGGGCTGCCTTTGTTCAGGGCATTTGCCAAGTCAGTCATGCCCACACAGGGTCATCTTTGTTTCTGTGAAATCCAAATGAACCCTCTGAGGAAAACCCCTCCATTTTTGCCGTGCTCTGTTGGCTAGAAACAGCCCACGGTTTCGGCCTGAATTCAGAGGAAGGGATGAGATTAACTCTGCACACCAGGTGGTGGGGACCGTTGGCGGGCACTCTGAGATCTGCCTGCCAACCTACTTTGAGTCCTGCCCTCAGCCCTGCCCTGCGGTGTCTACACCGCAGCTCTTGAGCAGACTCAGCCAGGGACTTCTGCATGGCCTCACCTTAGGCTGTTCTGTTCTCCCTCTTTGGGGTGATCCATGTCCATAATTTTGGTATTTATCGAATGCTGATGTCGTGTATGTGGCAGAGGCCAAGTGGTTTCCTTGGTTCCTCAATGTCTAAATGTCTATAAATGCAAATCGTTTTGTAGTTCTGGGGCAGGTCCTGAGTGTACTAAAACACCTGGAGGCCTCAGAGAAGAGATCACAGGAGACAAACACCCCAGGGTTATGAGTGAAGGTCAGAGGGGAGGGTGATTCCTCTCCTTGATTTTATGTGGGGTTGCCATGGGGATGGGAAGGGGTTGTGGATTACGTAGCCAAAGAAGTGGGCTCAGGAACTTGGGCAGATCTCCTTTGAAATGCACTCCATCTCAGAACTGCAGGAGACCCTTCATACTTCTCTAGGACCACCCAGAAGCCCTCAGAGTGTTAGTGAAATCGTTCATGCTGTGGCTTCAATTTACTTGAATTTAAAAAAAATTTTTGGTACTGGGGATTGAACCCAGGGACACTGAGCCACATCTCCAGTCCTTTTTTACATTTTGTTTAGAGACAGGGTCTCACTGAGTTGCTTAGGGCCTCGCTAAATTGCTGAGGCTGGCTTTGAACTTGTGATCCTCCTGCCTCAGCCTCCCGAGCTGCTGGGATTACAGGCATGCGCCACTGTACCCAGCTTTATTTCCTTTTAATTAATCTAACAATCACTCATTTTGGCGGTCACACAGCTGGGCAATGCATTCTTAGTCTCCCTCTAGCTTTGCTGTAGATTATGCCTCTGACCTGTGAGTTAGGATGACAGTGGTTGCCAAGGTTACTCTTTGGGGACCTGAAGGCTGCATTTGCTGAAAACAGTGACTCTCCACTTGGGCCTGCAGTTGTCTGATGGACGACTGGAATGGGATGAAAAGGCTCAGCCACTCTGTCTTCATTAAAATGAGTATGTCTACCTTTGGGTCAGATTCTATTTAGCATTGCAAGTAGACACATTGATCATTTGAAAAGTGTTTTGGGGTTAATTTGGCCTAGACTTTCCTAGGCTCCCCCACCCCTACTTCAGGGCTAAAGACACCTACCAGCCACCACAACCCGAAACACCAGACCATGAAAAAAGTGAAAAGAGGTGGCACTCAAGTTCCAGAAAGTTCTCTACTTATTTCTAGAAAAGGCCTCCCCTTTATTAGCCCATCCTTCTCCCTTATTACTCCTAGCCTATATCTGGAACCCCTCAATTTCTTGGGGTTGAGAAACTGATTTAGGAAGCTCCTCCCTCTTCTCCATTCTTCTGTTTATTTTTTGGGTACCAGGGATTGAACTCAGGGGCACTCGACCACTGAGCCACATCCCCAGCCCTATTTTTATTTTATTTAGAGACAGGGTCTTACTGAGTCGCTTAGGGCCTCACTTTTGCTGAGGCTGGCTTTGAGCTCACAATCCTCCTGCCTTAGCCTCCCGAGCTGCTGGGATTACAGGCATGCGGCACCGCGCCTGGCTCCCTCTTCTCCATTCTTTGGCCATGGGACCAAGCCTTTCTTTTTATCTCAACGTTCATCTCTCAGACATTGGCTTTTCTGTGGGACGAGCTTCTGAACTTGGGTTTGGTAACGTTTCCCCATAAAGCCCATGTTTAGAGCATTTGTTGATTTCTGGTTGCCATGGCTACCTTCAATTATTGATCAGTTCTCAAGCATCCTGAGTAGCCTATCAGCTCTGTGAGCTGTCAGGGGCCCGCGCCAGCACCACAAACCACCCCGAGGCCTCAGCACGTTCCTCTCTTGGGAACATTGGCCAGGTGGTGGCAGCGAGGTCACATGGAGTTTCTTCTCCGCCCATCACCTCTCTGCCTGTTTCTTTGCATTGTTCCAAAGCCACCTCAGGTGGAAGCCACCAAGGAAAACAGCACATCACTGCTGACTGCTCCCAAGGAGAGCTTCCAACGAGTTTAATGATAATTGTCTAATTACGTCTTAGGAGCTCATTCCAGAAAAAACTGAGAGACAAATTAATGCAATTAATTGGTCTTTATAAACCGTTTAGGAAACCCAGCCTGTCACAGGAAGCCTGCATCTGGAGAGCATGTCTAGCAGAAACAGTTGTGCGTGGGGAGAAGCAGGAAGGAGTCGTGGCCCAGGAACAAGCAGAGGGTAGCTCTGCCCTGTCTTGTGGATTCCCTGGAAGGATCACCTTTTGAAGCTCAGCCTCAGTCAGAACCATCCCCCTCAAATCAGCGTCTCTGAATTTCCATTCCCATTGAGGATACTATCATTACCGTGGTCTCTCAAGCTCAAGATCTTGGAGGTGACTTGGATCTGGCCTTCTTTCTCCGGTCCCTCAGGTTCAAATTAGTAACTGAATAGATTCCATGTGGTATTTCTCACCCCAGTTTTTTTTGGGGGGGTATCAGGGATTGAACCCAGGGGTGCTTAATCACTGAGCCCTTTTTCATATCTTTTATTTAGAGACAGAGTCTTGCTCAATTGCTCAGGGCCTTGCTAAGTTGTTGAGGCTGGCTTTGAACTCACGATCCTCTTGCCTCAGCCTCCAGAGCTGCTGGGATTACAGGCCTGCGCAGCTGTACCTGGCTCTCACCCCGATTTTAAATATTTATCCTCATTGTCGCTTTCACAATGTTGAGTCTCCAGCATCTGTCACCTGCTCCTATCTCTGTTCTTTGAGACAGAGCAGCCCAGACTCCCTCCATAGTCTGCAAGGAAGCCACTCCTGCCAGCCATTCCCATGCCACTGGCCCCTGGTGTTCTTGATCCAGCTGGGGAAGTAGGTGGCCCCTCCCTGGTACCATGTCTTCTCTTGCACTTGGACTTTGTTTTTCCCACAAGAAACATTTTTTTCTGTTGGCGTAGTCAGGATTAGGTAGGTTATGTGGTAGCAATAAATCACCCCCCAAATTTTGTCACTTAACACAATAAAATCTTAAGTGTCATTCTTGAGAGGAGCAATGTATTTGGGTTGTCCTTCCCCAAGTGTTTGCTTCCCTTATCCAAGGTCACTGATGCAGAGGAAAAGAGGAAGGTGTGGTACCCGGACTTTAGCTGATTCAGTCTGGAAGTGACCTATGCTTTCCCCTCCTCTTCCTCCTATTTTCTTCTTTATTCTTTTTTTTTTGGTACCATGGATTAAACCCAGGGGTGCTTAACCACTGAGCCACACCCCCAGCCCTTTTTTATATTTTATTTAGAGACAGAGTCTGGCTGAGTTGCTTAGGGCTTCGCTAAGTTGCTGAGGCTGGCTTTGAACTTGCGATCCTCCTGCCTCAGCCTCCTGAGCATGCTGGGATTATAGGCATGCACCGCGGCCTGGCTCCATGCTGCTTTCCATTAGCCAGAATTGGTCACACGGCTCCAAGCTAACTCCAGGGGAGGCAGGAGCACATAAATGCTTGGAGTGCCCTGCGGCTTACCTCTTCTGATCCACTCTTCAGGTCTCAGGGAGAAGTCACTTCCTGTGGTGAGCTGGGTTCAGGCGCCCTCCCACTGGGCCCTCTGCACACCTTCTCCCTGAATGGTCCTTCTGACTGTCAATCACCCGCTCAGTCCTGAGCTCTGCAAAGGCAGGGACAGGGTCTGTGCCCTCAGTGCCAGCACAATACCTGCCATACCGCATGGCTTGGGAAGCCTTCCTTGGGTACATGACCCTTCTTCTCCTTGGCATTCAGTACCCTTTACAAATTCAGACAAACTCTCCGGTACTTCTCTCTGTCCCTCTTCACACAGCTGCTTTGGATTTTTGGTGCTTTGTATATAACATGGTGGTCAACTCCTTGGAGGGACCAAGTCCCTTGGACTTTGGTCAGGAGGCTCTGAATCTGATTGCTGGTGTTCACGTGTAAATTATTTCACAGCTTGGTGCCTCAGTTTCCCCATCTATCAAATGGATTCCATTATACCTATTTAACTCTGAGGCTTCAAGGAAAAAATGCTTTTAGTATGCATTGTTACAGAACATGGTGCATACCACACTTTGTGGATTCTCCAATGTGCACTGTAAATAAAGCTTTTTAGTGGCAGATAGACACAGTGCCTTTATTTATTATTTATTTATATGCGGTGCAGAGGATAGAACCCAGTGCCGCACTCATGCTAGGCAAGCACTCTACCACTAAGCCACAACCCCAGCCCCCTCTCCAATGCACATTTTTTCCCTCACCTTTAACAACTGAAATCAGGGTGCATCTTATAATCGCTGTTAAGAAAGAACCATGTTACTGTTAAGTTAGTGCCTTTTTTTTTTTTAGCAGTACAAAATGGTGTGTCTTGGATTTCATGACATATGAGACTTAACAATTGATCATTAGTAACTTACTGATTAACTTAACAATTGATCATTAGTAACTATTGTTTTTTTTCTCTTAAAAGGATCTCTACTTCTGATAAATTTTTATCCACAAGCACGTTTCCTTCCAAGCCTTTTAATTAAAATGAATGTGAAAATTCAAGACCTTCCTCACCAGCACCTTATCATGGGACAGGTATTGTAAATCTTGCCTGTCCCCTGGTCCAAGCGGGTTCCCTGGCCCATCTCTCATGCACCTTGCCTCTTTATGAATTTCTCCTGAGGTAAGCACTATCAGAGTCTACCTTGACATTATTAACAAGTAACTTCCTAAAACCAATCACATCTCATTTTGGAATACTGATACTGTGCTCGACACTAGGGCAAAGCCCTTTAACATGAATTCCCTCAACCTATGAGAATGGAACTATTTCTAAGATGAGAAAACTAAGGCCCAGAGAGGTGTGTTAACAAAGACACACAGCCAGTGAATGGAGGAGCTGGGATTTAGCTGGGTTTTGTCAGCTGGGAGATGGTACTACATGGCCTCTTCTAGACCCCTAACTCATCTTTGGGTTGTTTACACAGCGAAACAGAGGGGCCCAGCCTATAGCAGTTGTTCACACCTTCTTCTTTGCTAGTAAATGCAAAAGGTCACCTTGACAGGCACTTTGGTACCGTTAACAATGTAAATCCTTGCTTTTCATTCCCATATCAAATACTTTATTAGATTCTTCTCACCTTTGCCTAAGGAGAAATGTCCTACGGTTTTATTTACAGGCCTTGCCCTTCCCAAAGCCATCCTGCTCAGATGTTCCCACTGTTCGCCTTTGAATAAATCCCCACCTGCAGCTCATGGACAATCACATTATGTCTGCGCTGCTCCCTTTCTGTGTAGCCCTTTTAGCTGATTGAGCAGCAGTTCTGCGAAGGCAGCTGGTGCTTTTGGATGGATGCCCAATCAAGGAAGAGCGCACTGAGGAGTTTCAGGAAGCCCTGGATCATGCCTCGTACTCCCCGACCCCAGCAGACGCCCCTGCTGCCTCTGAGCGAGTCAGGCTGCTGTAGCCCCCAGGGCCGCTGAGAAGGTAGATTTCCTTATCTGTGATTTTTTTTTTTGTACTGGGGATCGATCTCAGGGGCATTAGACCACTGAGCCACATCCCCAGCCCTATTTTGTATTTTATTTAGAGACAGGGTCTCACTGAGTTGCTTAGTGCCTCACTGTTGCTGAGGCTGGCTTTGAACTCGCGATCCTCCTGTCTCAGCCTCCCAAAGTGCTGGGATTACAGGCGTGCGCCACCACGCCCAGCTATCTGTGACTTCTTGACAGGCACACATGAGTGTGGAAAATCAGAGCTGGGGAGAGAGTGTTGGATTGTTTCCATAAGTGGTGGTATTGGTGCATTTATTAAAATACGGCCTCCCTCTTGGGTCTAAGGGGAGCTCCTTTGATGGAGCCCATTCCCCAAGAAGTGGCTTTGCCTCAGCACAGATGCAGTCTTGGGGGAAGAAGGAAAAAGGATGAGCATTTGAAAAGAACTTTCTCTTCAGTGGTGGGAGCAAATGGGCAAAGGAGTCAAAAGGTACACTTTCAGGGTGGCGGGGTGTACTGAGTCTGGAGACCTGGACAAGTCGTTGCTCAAATGGAGTCTGTGCCTCCGCTGCCCAAGAGGGGCGGGGGCGGGGGTGGGCCAAGAAGCAGCTGCTGTGCAATGTGCTATTGCACAGCTCCTTTCCTCCCCTCACTTGCTTCTTGGCCACCCCTACATGGCAGGTCCTTTGAAGTTTGTGGGTTTAGCTTTGGCTCCAGACAGAGTGTCAGGAGCCCTCTGTGATTTGGGGCTCAGGAGGTAATGGTCCTATGTACATTCCTCGTCTCTGGTGCTCTGATTCTTAGAGGCCCTCCAGTGGAGACTGGATGAACTCTGGATGATGATACAGAGACCATTGCTGATGCTGTTAGAAGTTTGGGAGGCAATGAGGTCAGTTCTGGGAGCCTGCAAGGCTGATATTCTACATCTCCACCTGCTCATCCATCCACCCATGGATGGACTCTCATCAAACTCTGCTGGAGATGAGAATTTCTCATCTTTCTTACTAAATATCACCTCTGACTGACTTGATTTGCATTTGATACCCTTCCCAATTATCCAAGATGCATTTGGTGGTTGCCATCCCAGTTCTCAGAACATAGGTAATCTGGAGAACAGACGGAGAGATGGATGGAGAAGGAAGGGAGAAAGACTTACCTGGAAAGGCCAAGTTGGAATAAGGGATATGGGACTCAAGAGGAGGGCAGAGGAGGGAGAGAGGAAGAAAGTTCTGGGGTCAGGGCTAGAGGGAGTTGGGGGGGTTATTGTCCAGGTATTATTGCTGGGGAGAAGAGCAGAGAATACTTGAAGACTATTCACTGGCTCCCCTTGAGAAACACAAAGAAATTGGAATTCTCTAAAAATGCTCTCTGCTGGGCACAGTGGTGCAAGCCTGTAATCCCAGCAGCTCGGGAGGCTGAGGCAGGAGGATCTTGAGTTTGAAGCCAGACTCAGCAATAAAGAGGTGCTAAGCAACTCTGTGAGACCCTGTCTCTAAATAAAATACAAAATAGGGCTGGGATGTGGCTCAGTGGTTGAGTACCCCTGAGGTCAATCCCTGGCGCCAAAAATAAAATAAATAAATAAATAAAATAAAAATAAAAATGCTATCTCTGAGGCTGGACCACATTCATTGGAACACGACTCTGCAGAGCCTGGAGCTGGGGGAAGGGGTGCTCCTGATTGCATCAGGGTTATAGAACAGGGACAGAATTTTTTAGAGAAGGCAATCTGTGTCTCCTCTTCTCTCTCTCTGAAATAATTCGGGCTCTGGATAAGTCCAAGGGCCAATGTCCAGCTGCTTTTTGGAGGTTCCCAATTCACCAACTCAGAGGCTATATTTTCGCAGAGCAAAAAGCTCCATGGGGGTAGATCCAACCTTCTGGCTCCATTTCCGGTCACTTGGCCTCCACTCCCTCTATACCCTTGGTCACTAAAATGGTGCTTGAAACCTGTTACAGCAGTTCATTTGGCCTAAATCAGTAGAGTATGCAAATTCCTTGACTAGAGTCAATATTTAGAGTCTCTGTTAAAGGATAATGGCTTGTTAGCTTAACTAAGTCCTTGTACCTCGATGAGGAATGATATTCAGACAAAATACTGATTGAGGTTCTGTCTTTATCAGAAGGCGTATGACCTATACAGTTTGCCCACATTCACCTGTGAGTTTTTCTCTCTTAGGGACCAGCAGAAGTGACTGAGATCTCAGCAGATGGGTAAACAGGGCCTAATGGAATAATGTGTGTATGATCACTTTGCTTAATGTTAGTTCCTTTTATTTAGCTTTCAGTCATCTTTCAATATTTGAGTTTGCATTTTTCTCCTCTTATCTATATATTACAAACAGGCATATATAACACTGATATTCTTTGGACTATCACGTGTTGGAAGCTATGACCTTATTCTCTTAACTATTATAGTCTTAATAATAATAGCCAGCCCTGGTATCTGATTAGGAGGATCTGATCTGTTAATTTAATGATCAACATAGTGGTCTCATCTGCAGTGATTACCTTGATCCTGGTGAGGCATGAGGCAGCATCATCCAATGGTTAGTAGCATAAGTTTTGAGGTCAGACACCCGGGACTACATCCCAGCTTGATTTTTTTTTAAATATTTTTTTAAGTTGTTGGTGGACCTTTATTTTTTAAAATTTATTTCTATGTGGTGCTGAGCATCGAACCCAGTGCCTCACGCATGCTAGGCAAGCGCTCTACCACTGAGCCACAACCCCAGCCTCCAGCTTGATTTTTGACTAGCTGTGAGATCCAGGGCAAGTTGTTTAATGTTCTTATCAGCTCTCAGGGCTGTGGGAATTAAATAAACGATGTTTAGCTTATCGCCTGATACATGGTGATCAGTATGTAGCAATTTATTGTATATTGTATAAAGATTATCATTCTGATTTTACAGGTAAGGTACAGAGAAGTCAAAGGAGTTGCCAACAGTCCTATACTTCCTTTCCTGGGCTCTTCCGTCCATGTGAGGCCGTCTGGCAATCCTCCACAAGTCCAGGCACCCATGTATCCTGAGATTTGAAATCTTTCTCCAAGCAAGAGGTCAGTACTTGCCAATGGGGGTTCTCTTTTCATATTCCCTGAGGATAGAGCTTGTTCCCTGTCACTTGCCCCGCCGACCAAGACGAACCAGCCCCCCTACTTTTTTTTTGGAGGGGGGCACCAGGGATTGAACTCAGGGGTGCTCAGCCACTGAGCCACATCCTCAGCCCTATTTTGTATTTTATTTAGAGACAGGGTCTCACTGAGTTGCTTAGGGCCTCACCAGGTTGCTGAAGCTGGCTTTGAACTCACGATCCTCTTGCCTCAGCCTCCCAAGCTACTGAGATTACATGGGTGAACGCCTGGTGGAAACCCATCCTTGACGCAAGGACTGGAAGCCAGTTCTCTTGCCTCCTGCCTCTTCCCATCTCTGCCCAGAACCAGTTTTTATGAGGATGCCTGTGTTCCAAGAGCGGAAAGGCTTCAAGGTCATAGGGAGTAATCATTGCCAAATACATTTCCGTGCTCATTTCCTTATGCCAAACACATGTTTTATTGATGGGTGTGCTTTCTTCACACATTACCTGCTTTTATCAGGACCAGAGGTTATCCAGGTTTTCACAGGGCTTAGCTTTCCATCCTAGGTGCCAGCGTGTTCCTTTGTTCATGGAACTGGAGTAGAACTAGGTGGGAGGGATCAGAAGTGTTTGGACAAGGAAGCCAGGTGCAGTGGCGCAAGCCTGTAATCCCAGCACTTTGGGAGGCTGAGACAGGAGAATCGCGAGTTCAAAGCCAGCCTCAGCAATGGCGAGGCGCTAAGCAACTCAGGGAGACCCTGTCTCTACATAAAACACAAAATAGGGCTGGGGATGTGGCTCAGTGGTCGAGGACCCCTGCGTTCAATCCCCAGTACAAAAAAAAAAAAAAAAAAAAAAAAGAAGAAGAAGAAGAAGAAGTATTTGGACAAGGGGAGGGTATCATTGGTGTGTGTGTGTGTGTGTGTGTTTTCTAAGACTAGACTCTTCCCAAAGAATGGGGAACTCTAAAGGCCAGATGTTCCTCCTGAAAGCCATGAGTGAAATTTCCAGGCCTTCCTGCTGCCCGGTGAGGACAATGCCCATGCACTTGGGCTATTCCTGCTGTCACAGGAAGGCAGGCAGCTGAAACTCCAAAACTAAGTTCTTGTGTTCCAGTGGAAGAAAATTTAAAGCCAGACACCAACAGCCATGCAAGAGAACTGTATTATAAGTGAAAGTAAAGAGAAAGTGAAGCGAAAGCAAAGTGAGGCTCAAGCAGAGGGCATTGTCAAGAGGGAGAGGGTGGCCCTCTCTGTGCAGAGAATGTCAAAGGAGACCATGCCGTCCCCAAATTTATTACTGTTTGATGTTTACCAGGAGAGCTGGGGACCACCTTCTATATGCTTTGCCAATCAGGTTCAATTCCTCCTTCACGTTGGGTGGTGGAGTTTTGGACCTGAGTTGGTCCTCTCCAGAACTGTCCTGGTGGCCATCCTACTTAGGGAGCTTCATCTACAAGTCAGTCCCATGTTAATGTGGGAAGTGGGTCAATAGCTGGTGAGAAGTTACCTTAGTAACCTTAGCTACTGAGGGAATCTTCCTTCCCAGACAACTGGAGACACACACAGCCATGATTCCTAGCTTCAGGTCAACCTCAGTGGACTCCGTCAAGAGTTAGAACCATTCATCTTTTTCTCTAACTGGGGTTTCCCAGTTAGCTCCTTTTGCTTCCGTTTATTTTCTACAAATGAACTATCACCCTTTGCTGTCTCGTCTACTTTGGAAGCAGTTTAAAGCAGACCCTAAAGTAATTTAAAGAACACTTGTGACCTTGCCTGTACTTCACTGCTCTTGGCTAGCTCCTACCTAACACTGCCATCTTCCTCCTTCTCTGGGCCCCTTGCTCTCTCAGGGACCTCACACTGGGTCCAAGATGCCTGATGCAATTTCATTTTATTGTGCATTTTGGAATCTGACCACTAGGGGACCATAGAAGGAAGATACTCAAAGTTTGCAATACTCAAACTTCAGACTTGATATTATTGGCTTTTTCTGCAATCAGCTCAGCCACTTTGTGTGATGTGGAGGTTGGCAAATGGTGAGCACTAAGGAGTGTGATGTGTATGATGTGCTCATCAGTTCCTCTCCCTGATAGTTTTAGCATTGGAACATTTGGTAACTCAGGTTCGATATATCAGTTACCTATTGCTGCGTAACAAAGTACCCTAAAACAGAGCAGCTTCAAAAGACAATAAATATTTATTATCTCTCACAATGCCTGTGGGTCAGTCATTTAGGAGCGACTTAATTGATATGTTGCCAGTTGCCTTAGGACCTCTGCAGGGAAGATATCCCAGGAGCACAGCCAGGAGCCAGACAGGTAAGATCAGGAAGAGTTACTGCCTCTTGATTGACAACTAGGCTCAGAATCATTAGATCTTAAATGAGGGTGTAGTGAAAATGTTGGTTGGGCCTATAGTCATCTGAAGATTTGGTTAGGGTTGGATGATTTTTATCCAAGAGAGCCTACTCACATGTCTGGCCAATCTGAGTTTGTTCTTGGCTGGAGGCCTAGTTTTACATTATTGAGGTCTTTTTAGAGGGCTGCTTGGATGTCCCCTTGACATGCAACAGGCTTCTGCAGAGAGAGGGATCCAGGAGAGAGCAATGTGGAAGCCACAGTGTCTTTCAGGACCCAGCCTTGGCAGTCACACTGCATAATTTCTGTAAAGCTATAATGGTGTCTGTTATGGTTTGGGTATGAGGTGTCCTCTCAAAGCTTCTATGTTAATGCAGGAATGTCTGGAGGTAAAATGATTAGGTTATGAGGGCTTTAACCTCATCAGTCTATTCTAGTTTGAAAAGACTGACTGGGTGGTAACTGTAGGCAGGTGGGGTATGGCTGGAGAAGGTGGGTCACTGAGGTGTACCCTGGAAGACTGCATCTTCCCTGTGATCCCCCACCCCCCACTTTCTGATCTTGCCATGAGCTGAGCAGCTTTCCTCCACTGGGCCCTTCCCTCATGATATACTGCCTCATCTTGGGCCTAGAGCAATGGAATGAACTGTCTATGGACTGAGACCTCTGAAACCATGAGCCCCAAATAAACTTTTCCTCCTCTAATTTTATTTTTTTGAACCCTAGGACAGTTAATCATTGAGCCACATCCCCAGCAATCCTTCATCCCTCATTTTTAAAATTTTGAGACAGGGTCTTGATAAGTTGCTTAGGGCCTTGCTAAGTTTCTGAGGCTGACCTCAAACTTGCAATCCTCCTGCCTCAGCCCCCCAAGCCACTGGGGTTACAGCTGTGCACCACTGTGCCAGGCTCTGAGTTGTGCTTGTCATGTATTTTGGTCACAGTGACAACCAAAGCTAACTGCAACAGTGACATAGGTCAATTCTAGTTTGTGAGGGGACCATGCCAGGTGTGTATATCAGTAGATGCAAAACAATGGGGACCACCTTGAACTTTCATTACCATATTTGGTTTATACATTTGAACAAGCTCTCTTACTTTTTCACTATTTCACTGAGGAGTGTAAGACTCAGACTTGAATGAGACCTTCCTGCAGGAACTCCCATCTAGTCAGGAGCTGTGGTGGAACAAAGGACTCTCTTGGCACCATGGGATATATAGAAGAAGTAAAAACAGGTTTGCTATCTTCTGTTTATCCTGGGTTGACCAGGTTCCCTGACTGAGAGACCTTTTGTAGGATATTTGTGCATAGATTCTTTGCTCTCCTCCAAAAGATGAGGGATCTAAGTGCTTAACACTGAGTTAACACATTCATCAGACAAGAGAGATGTGAGGAGGCATTGAATCCTTTCCACTTTGGAACCAGGCATTCGGTTTCAGATACGGGAGTGGGTCAGCCTGTTGTATTATTATGCTAATAACTTACAGAAGATATGTTGGGAGGAAAGTAGGTCGAACTTCATTGTATGAAAGACCTGATTTTTTTTTTTTTTTTTTTATTTTCCAGTTTGAGCCTGGGCTTTGGAGAAAGTTCTTCCTTCTCTCCTCCTCCATTCTTAGGGTTGGAGTTTCTGTTGATCAGGAATGTGGGAATGGCTTCACAGAGGGGTTCTGGGTTGTGGTTTCTCTTGAGGCTGAAATCTTCTGAAGGTTTGTTAGGGGGTTGGAATTTCCCAAGATGGCTGACCCCCATGAACAGCATGTTCGTGGTGGGTGTTGGCCAAAACCCTCAGTTCCTCACCATGTGGACCTCAGATAAAGTTTACACATGGCAGCAGGCTTCTTCCAGAGCAGGTGATCCAAGAGAGAGGAAGGTAGAAGCTCTAATAGTTAATCTGAACTGTCAACTTGATTGGATTAAGAGATAGCTAAGGGGCTTCTGGGTGTGTCAGTGAGAGTGTCTATGAATGATTGACACGTGGGATAGCGAACTGGACTGGAGACCCTCCCTATGTGTGGGCAGCACTGTCCAATAGGTTAGAGGTTTGGATGGAATAAAAGTTGGAAGAACAAGGAAGCAGCAGCAGATGCAAGCTTGATTCTTCTTGATCTTGATTGCTGCTGGGAGGATATCAAACTCTTGCGTCTTCACTCTTCCAAAGTTGACTCTTTCAGTGATTCTTCAGTTAGTTTCCAGAAGCCTTCAGTCTCCAACTGGGGTAACATCATTGATCCCTCATGTTCCGAGCCTTCCGCATCTTGGACTGAGCAGCTACTGGTTCCTCCAGCTCTCCAGCCTGCAGATGGCCATTGTGGACTATCCAGCTTCTGGTCGCATAAGCCAATCTAATAAATTCCCTTTTTCTAATTATACTTCCTATTGATTCTGTTCCTCTAGAGAATCCTGACTAATACAGAAGCTGAAATATCTTTTGTTGTAGTGTTGGAAATCATACTTCATCATTGTTGTGGTATCCTGTGGGTCACACTGGCCAGTCCTATTCATCCCCAATCAGGGTGGGAGGGGACTATACAATGACATAGAGTCCCACATGTAGGAATCACCAGGATCATCTTGAAGGTCAGCTTCAACAACTAATCTACAAAAGAATGCAGTGATTGAATGGACCTCTTTTAGTGGGTGATATGCATTCTCAAATGGCTAGAAACTTGGCCATTTTCTAGAGATTTTTATTGCTCTTCCTTTCCACAGGAAGGAACATATATATCACTGGGGTCATAATTTGTCCATTCTTTCCACAGATGTGTACTGAGCACCTGTGATGAGCCTCTGGTTGCCTTAGGACCTCTGTAGTAGGAGCCTGGCTGGGAAAGAGATCCCAGGAGCACAGACAAGACCAGGAAGAGCTATTGTCTTGATTCATAACCAGTCTCGAATATTTATCATCCATCCTAATAATTCTTTTAAGTAGGGGCCTCGAGTAATTGCACCAGCCTGAACAGCTCTTCTGCCCTTTGTTTTTTGTTGGATAATGACTTCATTTCACGTGTTCTGGTAAATGGATCGCCTGCCCTCTCCCACCTCTCTCTCTGGTCATAATTCTCTGTGTTTCCATTTCAGCTGGAGACAGGTGCCCTCCAAACCACACTCCCCACATTTATCAAAGCTAAATAGCTTCCTGCTGCCTTCCCCCATATTTCTAAAAGCAAGCTCCCTCTTACCTTTTGCAGAGTCTGACCTGAATGGCTGAATGGGAAACTTGATTAATACACAATTTATCTCTTCTCTCCTGTTGTTTATGTCTCAGTCAAAATCCTTAGAAATTCAAGAAATGGACACTGGCCATCCTAAGCATAAGGATTTTTTTTTTTTTTTTTTCTTTCTGGACAGGTCTCAAGAGTTCTCAAAATTGGTGGGTAGCTTGGAAGTGAATGAAGACCCAGGACTTTCTCTAGGACCAGGCAGTCACTGTGACCATGGTGATAAGGCACCTTCAACTGTTCCTTCTGGCCTTATTTCAACACTTAAGATTCAAAGTCCTGGGAAATAATATTCAATTGGCTTGGCTGAGGTCAGTTCTGAGTTGAGACTCCATGGGTGGTGGGAAGTAAGATCAGAACTATTTTTTTTAAAGGCAAATATTTCTCTCATTTCCTAATTCCCTAAATGCTTCTTGTTGATTTCTTCATCATGCCATCCAAACTGAAACTTTCCATTCCTCGATTACATGACAGCACCAGAATCCCTCCCTGAGCCTTGTGTTTTCCATAAACAATTAGCACACGCACACACAAGAATGTCTTCAATTGGACAGTCTGTTAATTTAGCAAGAATCATCTTCAAATGCAGTATATTATGGAAAATAAGATGAATTTACTACAAACAGAAAAATATTGATTGCTACCCTCTGAATTTTGAATACGAGCATTTGATTCATAAACGAAGCCTTCGTTTTGTTAATTAGAGCAACGAGGCTGTCTCCCAACCCAATCCATGGCGCCAAGGATTATGGCGTCTTTCTCATCAGCAAGTTTAGACCATAATTCGTTAAAATGAATTTCTTCTGGGGTCCAGTTTTATGTCTTGCTCTGGCAAGCAGCTGGGTTTGTGGTTACCTTTTTAGGGTCCTTCCTCAGTCAATGAGTTCTGTTTGGCTCAGGGGGCCTCTGGTTGTCCAAATGTCTGTCCCTAAGAAATAGCTCCAGCATGGTGTGTAGTAGGAGCATAGTAATAATTGCTTGTCAAATGACTGAAAGAAGGTGAAACTGAATAAATGCTCTTAACAAAGTATTATAACTGGGCAGCTTATCAGCAACAGAAAATTATGTCTCACAGTTCTGGAGGCCCTGAACCAGTGCTTCCTCACAAAGGTGATTTTCTTTTTTCTTTTTGGTACTAGGGGTGCTTAACCACTGGGCCATATCTCCAGCCCTTTTAGATCTTTTGAGACAGGGTCTCGCTAGGTTGTGTACAGCCTCACTAAATTGCTGAGGCTGGTTTCAAACCTGTGATCCTCCTGTCTCAGCCTCCTGAGCGGCTGGGATTTTAGGTGTGCACTGCCACACCTGTTAGTAGGAGTGATTTTTTTTGATCTGGGAACATGTGGCAATATTTGCAGATTTTTGATTGTCCCAGTTGTGAGGTGGGTGGAGGTTAGGGATGCTGCTATATATCCTATAGTGCACAGAACAACCCACCCACCGCCACCCTTGAGTGAAGATTTATCTAGCTCCCTGTCAACAGTGCCAAGATCAAAAGACCCTAATCTAGGTCATTAACTAAGAAAGAAAACAGACTTTCTTTCCATTACTTTCTTCTCAGGAAATGTACACACTCTTTGTCTCTCTTTTCCTCTCTATTTTTCCAGCATCACTTTGTAAACAGAGAAATTTATGGCAGAGGCTGAAGAGACAGCATTTTATTTCACTGTATCTCTGTTTTCTAACACCTCAGTGCTCACAGCTCAGCGCCTCTGGTGCCCCAGCATAAAATCTGTGAGATTTAAACGTATACCATGAGGTGCCTTATAAAACATACAGAATTGTAATCTGACAAGGTCCTTTTCCAATGTCCTCTTCCACACGAAATCTTGTGGCCATAATTCAATTTCAGGGCCTTTCTCCAATTAAAATAGGTGCTGACGCCATCCAGGCCCTGGACTAAGCACAAGCTTGTGGTTAGCACCCAGCATTTCCTCCTCTGGGTGATGAATTTTTATTTCACCGAAAATGAGCATTAAAGAGCTCCTAAAGAGATACTTTGTACTTAATGATAGTTTTGTTTGCCTTGGAAAATGTGAGATCTTGTTGCAAAATGATAATAACTATTAACTCTGGGTTTATTCTGGGGTTAATGGATTATTATAGTGCTATGGAGAATTATTTCCCAATAAATGTGAAATTTCATTTTTTTTTCCTGAACCCTCTCTCCCTCTGCCACATGTTTATTTTCATCTTCTGTATTAAAGATGTGCAGCTTCTAGACAAATGGCCCAACAAAGTTTGCTGTGTTTCTTTACTGTGTGTGACTCTAAAAATTTATTCCAGGTTAAAATTATGAAGCTATGCAGGGGATGTGCTGGGATTGACTAGTTATGTCTGCCATCAGTGGCTGTGGAGGAGGGTAGGGCAGCAAGCACCTCTGAGTAATGGTAATAGGTAGCTGTCCTATTCCTAGTAGGAGAAGCTTGGTGAGCTTTGTGGAAATGTATTTCTCTGGGGCTGGTAGGCTTCTAGAACTGGCTGTTTCTACAAGATTCTCAGGTTCAACTTGGTGGGTTATAATGGCTTCATTCACCAATGTCCTTTTTGATTCATGGATTATTAAGGACGATGGCAGGGAATACACTTTTGGAGCTCATGGGACTGCTTCAGAAGGGCATTTGGCACCGACCAGATGGCCCCTCCATCTTGGCAGCAGAGCCTGGGTAGGGTGAGTGTTTCCAACATGGATCTGAGGAAACATGGAGCCTGCAGTGGACCCCCAGGCTGGAACAGCCTGCCCTGACAGTGTTTCTAGAGCACCACCCTAGCTCAGGTGCAGCGTGAGGAACTGTGGAAGTGGAAATATGATGGCAGTCCTTCTCCAAAGTGATTGTCCATGTAGCCCCCAGGGTGCTGATGTTACACGAAAGGCGGGACATCCAAATCACCCTTGTGAGGAGCATAGATCTCACCTGAGCTATGTTCTACTGACAATTTTAAGCAGACCAGTCATTGTGAGGTGCTAGTGAACAGAGAGAGGCCCGGGACAGCTAATGGAGTTCCCTGGGTGATGCCCCCACCTCCACTATGAAGTGAAGACCCTATGTGATGGAGCCACACTTCCACAAAAGAGAGCTCTGTCCATCACAAGGCATCTCCATTTTAAATTCTGATAATTGCAAAAGTTACATGGCATCTTCCAGAGAGACATGCCCCATAAATCCGAGAATTCCAGATTTGTTTGCCATAAGCAACCCAGACACCCAGGTATCTCTGGCAGAAAGCATTCTATGGGTTAAGGCCTCTCAGTTTTGTTTTCCAGAGCATCTGTCATTAGCACGTTTATCGGGAAATCAGATTGAGCATTGCCTTTTATTTCCCAAGGCATTCCTTGTAGAAGGAGAGAATTGATTGTAGGCTTCTGCTCACTCTGTCCTCCCCACGTGCTGGGATTGACTAGGTATGTCTGCCATGGGTGGCTGTGGAAGTGGGTGAGAGGTAGGGCAAGGAGCATCTCTGAGCAAACCTGACCTGCTCATCTGACTTGCTGAAGGTCGTACCTTGATGTAGTTAGAGAAGAGACTCAAATCTAGGACCCTGGACTCCAGGGCTTCTGACTGATGTTTTTGTATATCACGATAGTTAAAAATACAGATTCTGGAGTTTAAAAATCATATATTCTTTACTTTTCACTAGCTATGATCTTGTTCAAGCTCCTTAGCCTTTAGAAATTCTGAAGGCGAAAGGCGATTACCAGTCCCTGTTTCTCCAGGACTTCACTCTGGGACAGATGCTGGACTAAGTGCTTTGTATCTAATGTTTGATTTAATGACCCCTGAAGCCTTATGGGGTGAGTCCTATTATTATGCCAAGTTTTACAGATGAGGGCACTGAGGCCCCAGGAGGTTAATTTGCCCAAAGTCACATGTCTTAAGTGTGCAGAGAGGATACTAAAAAAACAGATGTGTTCCTTCCTGGGACATTTCAGTCACACTCTCTTCCATTAGAGAGGCTGTCTTTGCAACAGTGGATTCATCAAGGGGGCCAGCAATCATCTCTAGCCCAATTCTCTTTTTTTTTTGCAGTAACAGTATGTTTTAGTCAGCTTTTTTGCTGCTGTTGTTGAACCCAGGATGCAAAGGAAAGACCACCGACTCCAATTTTAAGTTAAATTAAGCAAGCTTTTATTGTGTACACAAGAGAGCTGATCAGTGACTGTCTCACCCCAAACTGAGGACAGTGTGGTCCAAGAGCAGGGAGGTTTTATAACACAAAGAGTTACAAAGGTAGGTATCTTAGGAATTTACAGTTGACAGGCTTTTAGCGAGCATAATACAGAAGCAGATAGCAAATTAATGATTCATGTGGCTCTAGTCAAAGCCAGACATGATTATCTTAGACACCCCCGAGATTTCAGGAAGGGCAGTTTCTAGTCAAAGCCAGACATGGTCCAAGCAAGTAAAACAGAAACTTTTTATGACCTCATGTCGAGATGGCTCCCAATCTTAAAATAAAATTAGGCTGGGTTCATCACTGTGACTTAAAGACTTGACCATAACAATTGTAGAGGAGGAAAAGTTTATCTGAGGGCTCACTGTTTTAGAGGTCCATAGACAGCAAGCTCCATTCTTTGGGGCTCAAGGTGAGGCAGAACATCCTGGCGGAAGAGTGTGGTGGAGGGAAGCAGCTCACATGATCAGAAAGCAGAGAGACTCCACTCTTCAGATACAAATATATATCCCAAAGCCAGTGCCCCACCTCCTCCAGCCACACCCCACTTGCCTTCGATTACCACTAAATTAATCCCATCAGGTGATTAATTCAGTGATTGGGTTAAGGCTCTCACAACCCAATCATTTCCCCTCGGAACCCTCTTGCACTGTCTCACATGTGAGCTTTTGATGGAAACCTTGCATCCAAACCATAACACAGTCTGAGTTCTTAATGGTTGCTTATTCACTTTCTGTCCTGGCGGTGGTGACCAATGTTTTAAGTATAAATGTTGCAAACAAATTGAAGGAAAAAAATATATTAGTGGTAAAAGGAAGGAGTTGAGAGAGGATGCTCCTTGTCAGGACATTGTGTTGAAGTAATATTTATACTAGTTTGCTGACAAGGACCCACAGTTGCAGGATACCCACTAAAACAGCTGATGCTGCTCCTTAGTGAGATCATACAGCCATGAAAAGCAGCGCAGGAAAAACAGGACAAGCCTTGGCCTCTGAACCTGTCAGTACACCTGTGACTCTGGGCCAGTACTTTACCTTCCCTGCTCCTCTCCCCAGGCCTATGCTTCTCTACCTGTTGGATGAGATGGCCTCAGAGCAGGCCACTTGGTCTCGCCATCTCCCAGCTGCTATGCAGTTGGTCATTTTCTCTTTTTGTCCTCTGATCCCATCTGAGAGCTTATTGGAAATAGAGGCACAGGTCTCACAAGCATTTTGAGGAGTGTTTCTTTACCTTTTTAGGGTCTTGAGGCCATTTGGGAGTTTAGTGAAAAATCAAAGATCCTCTTCCCAGCAATATCCATTTATAGCCAACATTTGGTCCAAAAACCTGAAGAGATTCCTAAAACCTCCCAGTGCCTGTGGATCTCAGGTTATGACCCTCTGTTGTTGGGCAACAATGTATGGTTATCCCTTGGTATCTCTGGGGAATAGGTTCCAGGATTCTTTGTGGACACCAAAATCTGTGGATGCCCAAGTCCCTTATGTAACAAGTATAGTATTTGCATATACTCCTCATAATCCTACTTCACACTTTATCTGCATCTCTCAATTGTTTATCATAACTAAGGCAATAGTTGCTATGGAAATAGTTGTACTGTATTGTTTAAGGAAGCATAACAAGACAAATTTTCAATCTAGAGTGGACACAGAAGGTCAACTGTATTTGTAATTTGGAGATAGATTAGAAACGCAATGCCTGCGTAAAGTCTGAATAGGGTTTCATGTAACTACCCATTATGGTGGGCAATTTCTAGAGTGGCCCCCGATGATCTGTGTACTTGTAGTCTTATGTAGTCCCTTTGCCTTAAGAGTGACTGGGCCCCATGACTTCTTTCTAACACATACAAAGACAAAAGTGAAAGGGTATCACTTTTGTGATCAGGTTATGAAAAGACTCTGCCTTCCATCTGGCTCATTATTACTCTCTCTGTTGCAATCTCTAATAGAAGCCAGTCGCCTTATGTGAGCCATCCTGTGGGAGGAACACATGTCCACAAACCAAGGAAGGCCTCTCCCTAGCAGCCAGTGAAGAACTGAGGTCCTAAGTTAAATGGCTTACTAGGAAATAAATAAACCTGTCAACAACTATGTGAGTGAACTTAGAAGCCAGTGCTCCCTCAGGTGACCCTTCAGATGAGACCGTGGTTCCAGCTGACACCTTGATTGCATCCTGTGAGAGCTCTTAAGGCAGAGGCCCTTAGTTAAACAGTGCTTGATTCCTTTTTTTAAAAAATTAATTAATTTAGGGACTGGGGTTGTGGCTCAGTGGTAAAGTGCTTGCCTAGCATGTGTGAGGCACTGGGTTTGATTCTCAGCACCACATATAAATAAATGAATAAAATAAAGGTCCATAGACAACTAAAATATTTTTAAAAATTTATTTATATATACCACATTTCTTTATCTATTCATCTGTTGAAGGGCACCTAGGTTGGCTCCACAGCTTAGCTGTTCTGAATTGTGCTGCTATGAACATTGATGTGGCTGCATCACTGTAGTGTGCTGACTTTAAGTCCTCTGGGTATATGCCAAGGAGTGGATAACTGGGCCAAATGGTGGTTCCATTCCAAGTTTTCTGAGGAACCTCCATACTGCTTTCCATAGTGGTTGCACCAATTTTTAGTCCCACCAGCAATGTAAGAGTGTACCTTTCTCCCCACATCCTCACCAACACTTACTGTTACTTGTATTCTTGATGATTGCCATTCTGACTGGAGTGAGATGAAGTCTCAGTGCAGTTTTCATTGGCATTTCTCTAATTAGTGCCTTGGTTTCTAATCATAGGAATCCTTTCCCATTATCAAGTTGTGGGGTAATTTGCTACAGGGCAGTATACTAATACATTCATAGTTTTATAACTTCAGATGTAAATATCACACCAAAACTTGGGAAGCATCACTGCAAACTTCCTGAGAGGAACTCTCTTTGAATTCAATATTCTTAAGAAACATGAAAGCAGCACATATCTTGGAATCCCAGGCTGGGGATGGCAGGTGACCTTAATTGCACAGGAGTCTCCTGCCCCCCAGTCACTGCCAACATGGTGCCTCCTGGGAATGTCTGAAATCCCTGGCCTTTCCTTCTCAGGCTCTGTGATCTTCTATGGCCAAACACAATAGGAAAAGAAAATTGGCTTTCATCACTACGAATGATGAAGTGGCCACTGATTGATGTCCCCAGGGCAGATGTTCTGTTGCCACAGAGAAAGGGTGACCTTTGCTTGCTCCATGGAAGTGACATATTATTTCTTTTGGCTTCCCAGAGGGCTTCTGGGAGTCATGTCACTAGGAGCCAAGAGGCTGCAGTCAGGACAAATAGCTCTGGGCTAACAGGCAGCTATGATAAAGGGCAGGTCGAGCAGAGGTTGGGCATACCAGGCTGGATGACCGTCAAAGCGCAAATCATCCCAGCAGGAAGATGTAATGTCAGCCACCATAAAGCATCTGACCCAGTAATCACCGCCTGGCTCTATGGGGAGGCTTGCCTGAGAATGGGGTGGTGGGGGTATAGCCTCCATTAACTGTGAAACATTTCAGGTCCTAGTGGACCACACACTCTCAGGGAGGAAGCTATTTTCCTTTTCGTCAGCTGGATCTCATCCTGAAAGTGGTAGGAAGGCCCAGCCCAAGGAAGAATCATGAAAGAGGCCAAACTACTGTGGCCCACCTTCCTTTAGAATCTTCCAGGGGCATCTTCATTTCAACAAGGGGCTTCCAGAAAGAGTCAGGATTGAAAGGAGATGAGCTGCCACAGTTGTTCTTGATTCATCAGCGTCTCTGTTCCTGGTTCTGGAAATTACCAGCCCCTCAGTGTTTCCTGCGCATTAGCTGGGGAAACAGGAGGATCAGGTACACATTCTGTTGATTATGATGCTTTAACTCAGTGGGACAGAAGTTCTGAACCTTTTATTGTATGTGGTCTCCTTTGGCAGTCTGGAGAAGCCTGGGGACCCCTTCTCAGAAGAATTTTTTACATGCATAAAACAAAATATATAGAATTACAAAGGAAACCAATTGCATTGAAACATTTATCAAATTAAAAAAAAATTTTTTTTTTTTTTGGTACTGGGGATTGAACTCAGGGGCTCTTAACCACTGAGCAACTTCCCCAGTCCTTTCTTATATTGGGTCTCACTGAGTTGCTTAGGGCCTCACTAAGTTGCTGAGGCTGGCTTTGAACTCATAATCCTGCCTCTGCCTTCTAAGCCGCTGGGATTACAGGCATGCACCAACGTGCCTGGCTCAAAATATATTTTAAAACACAGTTTGAGATGTAGTAGTATATGTGCTTGTAAAATTAATACATTAAATAACTAGATCAAGCAGTGGGCCTAATAACCAACCACTAGATTTTCAAAATAATGATAGCCATAAGTGATAAATTGGAGTTCAGGCAATGACTATAATATTAAAGGAAAACATCTGTGATCTCTATTGATGAAGTCAGGATTCTCCAGAGAGACAGACCAGTAGGGAATATGTAATTATATAAGAAGGAATTTTTTATGGTAATTGATTCATGTTACTGTGGAGGCCAGGAAGTCCCAAACATGCCATCTGTGAGCTGAGAGCCAGAAGCCGGGATGGTAATTTTGCTTGAGTTCAAAGGCCCAAAATCCAGGGAAGCCAATGTGTAACTCTCAGGGCAAGGCTGAAGTCCTGAGAACCTGGGGGGCCACTGGTGTAAAGTCTCCAAGCCCAAAGGCCCTAACCCTGGGAGTCTGAGGGTAGGAGAGAATTGAGATGGTCCAGACCCAGAAGAGACAGCATAAGTTTGTCCTTCCTCTGCCTTCTCCTACCCCCATCTAGACCCTCAATGGACTGAATTAGGCTCCCACCCAGACAAACCCAGAAATATTTTACTGGCTGTCTGTATATCTCTTGACATAGTCATGTTAACATCTAAAATTAACCACCCTAAATTCACCCTTGGTCGGCTGGGTGTGGTGGGGCAAGCCTGTAATCCCAGCAGCTCTGGAGGCTGAGGGAGGAGGATCGTGAGTTCAAAGCCAGCCTCAGCAACTTAGCAAGGCCCTAAGCAATTTGGTGAGACCCTGTCTCTAAATAAAATATAAAAGAGGGGCTGAGGATGTGGCATAGTGGTTAAGTGCTCCTGAGTCCAATCCCCCAGTACCCCCTACCCCCCAAAAAAAATAAGAAAGGAAGAAGGAAAGAAAGTTCACTTTTGGTCAATTTGACATGCATATGCATCTCCTTAAACCATAATGGATCTGTAAATAAAGACAATAAATGTTACAGATCTGCCTACCATGACACAACTGTCCTCCGCTCGACCAAAGATGCATTCATTCTTTCCCCAGAAGTCAAGTCCTCCGGTGTCTTTATTCTTATGACATCCTGGAACTTAAATACTAGGGTGTATATATATTAATAATACTTACATACTGACATAAAGTCAATACATGTTACATGATAAAAGAGTAAGAGAGGAAAGAAAAAAAGATATTTAATACAAATATATGTACACAAATGTATTCATAACAAAATAGGAAATGCTCAAACAATTACAGCCCTCATTTGTGCGACCAGTGACTTGGTCCGCTGTAGCTGAATTGATACCCACCTTTGTCCACTGCCCACTCTGTATTTCCTTTGCCTTCAGCAAGCACCTCAGTTGGTCATTGTTCTTCACCTGGCTGTGTGTGCGACCCAGAGCTTTGTAGGAAAGGTCCAGGCCATTCATAATTCTGCCTGGATTGGGTTGTAGTTTTCCATTGACCTTAGTCTTAGGGTCTGGCAAGACAAGGAGATGTTCTAAGGGATCACTTGTGTTCCAGACATCGTCTTCCTCATGTTCATTGTGGAGTAGTGGTCCAATTTCCCCTTGGTAGTCTGGATCAGGCACCCAGCCAACACCACAACTCCGTTCTTGGCCAGTTGACTCAGAGGCATGAGGAGCTCAGAGTGACCAGGGAGAAGTCTTCAATTCCAGTTCTATTTTAGTCAGCTTTTTCACTCTCTGGTCCTCAGAGCAACCTCATATTTTCCAAGACTCGACAAGAACAATTGTTTTTTAAATTTTTTTACTTTTTTGGTACTGGGGATGAAACCCCAGGGTGCTTAACCACTGATCTATATCCCCAGCCCTTTTTATTTTTTTATTTGGAGACAAGGTCTCGCTTAGTTGCTTAGGGCCTGGTTAAATCACTGAGGCTGGCTTTGAACTCATGATCCTCCTGCCTTAGCCTCCCAAACCGATGGGATTACAGGCATGCATCACCACATCTGATGACAAGAACAATTTCAGGGGAGGAAAAGTTGATTTGGCACTCATAGTTTCAGAGGTCTCAGTCCATAGATGGCCGGCTCCATTGTTTTGTGCCGGAGGTGAGGTAGACTCTCATGGTAGAAAGGTGGTAGAGGAGGAGAGCAGCTCAGAACATGGCAATCAGGAAGCAGAGACTAAGCTCTGCTCACCAGGGACATATACACACCAAAGGCATGGCCCCAGTGACCTCCCTCCTCCACCTACTTCCTACCTGCCAACCCTTCCCACCCACTAAATCCCTATCAGTGGATTAACATACTGGTGAGGTTAAGGCTCTCACAACCCTATCATTTCATCTTCGAACTCTCTTGCACTGTCTCACACATGAGCTTAGGGGTGACACCTCGTATCTAAACCATAACAAATTCAATGAGATCATTGTTGTCTCCTGGTGACAGTATAACTTCCTCTGGGACTAAGACTTCTGGGCAAGCAGAGCATAAAGTCATGGGAACAAGAAACAAAAATTGAGCCAGTGGGCCTTTAGGGGTAATGGCAAGAGGGGCTATTCCCATTTCTACATCTTGATTCCTGGACCCGTGAATCCTGGCTATTGAAGAAATGGTACCACGTGTCGAATGCTGATTCAGAGTATGCACAGCTTTCTAAAGAACCTTGCCTCAGGCCTGCCAGGTATTATCACCTGGGGGGTGCTGTAACTGAGCCTTCAACAACTAGGCCACCATTCTGTCAGGGAGGATGGCAGGGAGGAGATAAAACCAGAGAATTCCATGAGGATGGGTCCTGTTGCTGTACTTCTTTGGCTGTGAAGTGAATTCCTTTGTCAGAAGCAATGCTGTGTGGAATACCCTGTGATGGGCAGGCATTCTGAGGTGTACAGATGGTAGTTTTGGCAGAAGTGTTACTGGCGGGGAAGACATCCCCACATCCAGAGTACGTGTCTATTCCAGTTAAGGACACAATGTTGCCCTCTCCATGACAGAAGTGGTCGGTCCAGCATAAACAGCCTGCTTCTAGGCAGCTGGCTGGTCATTTGGAGGAGTAGTGTCACCTCGGAGGCTCAGTGTGGGTCTCTGCTCATGGAGGATTGGGTGCTCAGTGGAGGGTGTAGCCAAATCAGCCTTGGCGAGTGGAAGTCCACGTTGCCGGGGCCATGTGTGACCTTCATGCCTTCTAAGCAAAGTGGACATGGGTGCATTGCCCACCGTTCTGCCTACAGGGACGGTTTTCTGTCACCGCTGTCCTTCAGAGACATCCCAGAGAGAGTCTGAAGCCATCCACTTTAAGATAGTACCGGCATGTCATGCAGAACCATCTGTAAATCAAGTGTGAGTCTTCTCTCCCTCTGTAAATACACCATAGGGAGAACGGCGTGAGGCTATGGGTGCAGTTTGGGAGAGACAAGGCAGTACAGCAGGAGTGGGGACTGTGGGCAACTGATAAGTGCCTTTGGGGCCTTCCTGGATCTGTTCATGTGTATATCACTTCCATTTTGGTGATGGGATGCTGCTGTGCATGCCCAGCTTTATGGCTGGCTGGTAGCTCAGGTCGCATGGTCATTTGGTGGGACATGGTCAGAGTTCAGTTTCTATTCTAAGGTCTAGCTGCTGACCAAGAACTATCTTTCAAAAAGAGACATTCATTATCTGAGGACGATGGGGGCCTTGTTCTAGAATCCTAATGATCTGTGCTATGATTCACTTATGGGGCCTGCCAAAAGCTTCAAACAGAATCTTTGTCTTCTGCTGTACTTCAAGTATCATGGGATCTTCTGGACCACATGGCCCACGTGGCAGAGCAGCCTGGACCAGTTGTGTGCCTTTTCTTGTTCTGGGCCCCACTCAAAACTAGCTCCTGCTGTTCATGGTGGCACATGCCTATAATCCCAGTAGCTTGGGAGGCTGAGGCAGGAGGATTGCCAGATTGAGGCCAGCCTCAGCAACTAAGCAAGGCCCCAAGCAACTCAGCAAGACCCTGTCTCTAAGCAAAATATAAAAAAGAACTGAAGATATGGCTCAGTGCTTAAGCGCCCCTGGGTTCCATCCCTAGTACCAAACAAACAGAAAAACAAAACAAAACCAAAAAAGTAGCTCCTTTTAAAGTTGATGGGTAAATGGCCCTGAGTAACATGCCCACCTAAAGAATATGTTGCCTTCAAAATCCAAACAGGCTCACCAGGTATTGGGCTTCTTTCTTAATTGTAGGAGGGGCCAGATCCAACAGCAACTGTCACCTCAGAAGGAATATGTCAACATGGCCCACACTACTGGATTCCTAGAAATTTCCTTGAGGTAAAAGACCTCTGAATTTTAGTCTGATTTATTTCCCATCCTCTGACATGGAAATATCTTACCAATAAGTCCAGAGAAGTTGCTATTTGCTCACTATGTCCAATCAGGGAAATGCATTCATCGGAACTGAACTGTGTGACCTCTTGTAGAAGAGAAAGTTGACCAAGAGATCTGCAAGCTGGGTCTGGGGATATAGCTCAGCTGGTAGAGTGCTTGCCTCGCATGCACTAGGCTCTGAGTTCAATCCCCAGCACCCTCTTCCCCTCCCCCCAAAAGTCCTGCAAACTAAATTATGATGTAAGGATAGAGAGTTGATGTACTCCTAAGTAGGAAAGTGTATTGCTGGCTTTGTCAACTGAGAGCAAACCATGACACAAAGTCACAGACAACTGCTAATCCTCCCCTGGTCTGTTGTCCACATTCAAAATTTAAGGCAGTGCTAAATCTGAGTTAGGGGCTGGTAAAGATAAAGATGTGAACTTTTCCAGCTTAAGTTCATGGAACGCTGAATTCTGTCTGAGGATGTTTTGGGGTCTGTAGACAGAAGGAGTTCACTCTTTTCACATGGAATGTACAGTTGCTCAAACAAAAATCAAAGGTCCAAACTTCTATCTTCTTGCTCTGACATCCTTAGGGTATGATTTTTGCATTCATAGTTGCAGAATGGCTGTATTACCTCTAGGCGTTGCTTCTGCATTTCAGGTAGGAGAAAAAGAAGAGGAAGAGAGAAAAGGTGTGCTTTTTCCTGCACCTGCCCATTTTTATCAAGAAAAATAATATATACATATTTTGATACTGGGGATTGAACCCTGGTGACTCAGGGGATTGAACCCAGTGCTTAATTACTGAGCCACACCCCTAGCCCTTTTTAAATGTCTTACTTAGAGACAGGGTCTTGCTGAGTTGCTTAGGGCCTTGTTGAGTTGCGTAGGGCATTGCTAAGTTGCTGAAGCTGGCCTTGAACTCGCAATCTTCTTGCCTCAGCCTCCCAAGCTGCTGGGATTACAGGCATATGCAACTGCACCCAACAACAATATATATTTTTAGAAGTCCCATCCTGAATACTTTGGCTAACCTCTTATTAGCCAGAGAGGATGCATTGGTCATTTCCAGCTGTGTGAGAATCGAATTGGGTATTCTGCTGTCCAAACCAAGGGTGTGTTACCAAGTTGAAGGAGAAAAGGACATTGGGTGGATCAACCAATGATGTCAGTTGTGACTGATGTCTAGTTGTTAGTTCTCTTCTCATTCTGATTCCATCATTCCTGTTTGGATAAGCTGTGGAGTGATTCAGGCTTGGCTTCATTCATTCATTCATTTATTCATGAGTCTATTCCCTACTTACTGAAGGTCCATTTTGTGTCTGGCTTGGTCAGGCACTGAGTCTACTGTGTTGAAAAGAACTGCCAGGGTTCCGGGTCCCTAGGACGTTATGGCACTCAGATGCTGTAGATGCATCATCTGCATAGCACTTTTTTTTTTTTTGAGTGCACAGTTTATTAGGGGAATAATCCGAGGAAGAATGGGAGGAGGGGAGGAAAAGACTATAAATATACTTAAGCAAGGACAGTATTGTGCATAGCACTTCTTTATTGCCTATGACCGATACGATTTTCCTGATGACCTCCTCCTGCTGGTAAGAAGGAAACTTAAAGAAGCACATTAATAATATCTCAGTCTCTTATGATGTCAACAATCTCATTTCAGTTTTAATATCCAATTTACTCAAACTTTACCACCTTCTAATAAGATCCTCAATGGGCTCCAAGGGAATTCCTTCTTCTCACTCCAGAGCAGGTGGAAAGAGTGGGGTTCCACCATGTGATCCTAAAGCAGGGTGAGGCTGGGAAGCCAGATTTCTGATCCGCATTGACCTTTCAGTCTGCAGCCCATGTCCATTCTTGAGCACCTGGGGCTTTGGGATTGGGGCAGATCAGCCAGAGAAGTGACACTCTCCAGAGCTGTGAGATGAGGTGGGCCAGCCCCTGGTCCTGGGGACACTGATGGGATACTTCCTTATTCTGTGGCTTTGGCCCAGAGACGAAAGCCTCACCAGTTCTCTTCATCTGTTCTTCCTTCCTTTTCTTTTTCTTTTTTGTACTGGGGATTGAACCCAGGGGTGCTTAACCACTGAGATACATCTCTAGCCCTTCTATTTTTTATTTTGAGACAGGGTCTTGCTGAGTTGCTTAGGGCCTTGCTAAGTTGCCAAGGCTGGCCTCGGAACTTGCGATCCTCCTGCATTAGCCTCCTCCTGAGAGTATAGGTGTGCACCACTATGCCTAGTCCCTTTATTTCCTCTTAATCATCTGGACTCCACTTCTTTTCTGCCACATCCACAGGTCTCAGTATGCTAAGGAAGACCTTGTTAGAAAACCAATCTCCTCTAGCCACAAAAGCAAACCAGGAGGCTCATTGCCCTGGGAAGCAAGAACTTCTAGAACACAAGATGCAGATCAATTAACATACTCAGCAAGAAGACAGAATTGAGCCAGGCGCAGTGGCACACGCCTGTAATCTCAGCACTTGGGGAGGCTGAGACAGGAGAATTGCGAGTTCAAAGCCAACCTTAGCAACGGCGAGGCGCTAAGCAACTCAGTGAGACCCTGTCTCTACATAAAACACAAAATAGGGCTGGGGATGTGGCTCAGTGGTCGAGTGTCCCTGAGTTCAATCCCCAGTACCAAAAAAAAAAAAAAAAAAGAATTGAAATCTTGGATCTTTCAAAAAAAACAACAACAACAAAAAAAACACTTCTGTCTGGACACAGGCTTATTTATTCTGTCATGTGCCCTTTTCCCTGAGGGAGATAGAACTGTGTTCTGAGTAGAGTTTGAGTCATCTGGGTCTTACTACTCTGCGAACTCCCTGCAGGTGAGCGCAGAATGCTTCTTGTGCACCTGCTTCAGCCTCCCTGTCACCTGGTAGATGCTTTATGGTATTATTTAAATGAATGAAATATATAACAACTCATGATAGCAAACGGTTCATTGTAGGGGCATGGAAGAAGACTTTGTGCTCTACCCGTTACAATCCTTCGGGTGTCCTTTGGCTCTCTCTGATAAAATGGAGTTTCCTCTGGTGGGGGCTGGACTGGAAGAACCTGTTCTTACTCAATTTTTAGAATGACTTCATTACATTCCTGGTTTGATGGCTGTCTCTCTCCAGTAGAAGGGAATGTACTGCTTGGCTTCTCTCTCCTCAAAGAACCAACTCCAGCTTCCCTGTGTGCATTCTTCTGGGTATGACATATTAAAGCACAGTGGTTAAGATCATGGGCTCTGGAGCCAGACAGGACTGGCCGGCTCTCAGTAGATATCTCAGAAGCACTGTACCCATGAAAACCACTCTGGCCTTGAACATGCTAAGCACAGCCTATCTCCAGGTCTTGTCTCAATTATTTTCTTTTCCTGGAAACCTCTTCCTAGAGCTCCTCGTCCTCCGCATGCAAATCTGGTCAATAGTCTCCTTGCAGGGGTTTTTTCTTGACCATGCCATTCAAGCAGTGACTGTCTCTGTGAATTTCTCTCTAGCCTCTTCCCTGTTTGACTCTCTCCACGCATATTTCATCTTGTGTTTATCCACGTGTCCATGTGGATTCCCCACTGGACTGTAAGTGCCATGGGGAACAGGAGCTTTGACTGTCCTGGTCGTGGAGTTCCCAGGCATTCAGAAAAGGGCCTGATAGAAAGTAGGCATTCAAAGCCTGTTGGTTGAAATGAATGGAGGAATAAATAAAGTTCTTTACATTCTCCAGATCTCAGTTTCCTCATCTATCAAATGGCTATAAGACACCTTAGAGGGTTGCCATGAAGATAAATTGGGTTCATGCATGGAATGGATGGCCTTGATAGGAGTTCATGATACCAGATGGTGATTTGGGCAGGAGATGTAACTGGGGCACTTGACCACTGAGCCACATCCCCAGCCCTATTTTGTGTTTTATGTAGAAACAGGATCTCATTGAGTTGCTTAGTGCCTCACTGTTGCTGAGGCTGGCTTTGAACTCGCAATCTCCCTGCCTCAGCCTCCTGAGCCACTGGTATTACAGGCGTGTGCCACCGCGCCTGGCTCAGATGGTGATTTTGAAGATTTCCTTGCCCACTTTGTACTTTCTGCGCTCTAAGGGTCAGTAAGATAACTCCAGAATCTTATTAACTGCTCTGAATTTTAGCTCTGCTTGGTGGACAGGCAAAAGAAATCTCCCTGCCAACAATTAAATTGCTGAAAGGACAGTCCTGCCACTTGCTCATGATTGTTATTTCAAAGCTGGTGCTTGGAGGTGTTTGGAAACAAATCTACTTGGAGGCATTCCTCTGGCTAGGCGTTACAGCCCAGGCTATAATTTTGCTATAAAAATGTCTTTCTCCTTTAAGCAGAGGGTCATTAAGTTTAACCATGTCAAAGTGCTCTCCCTGTTAATACAACTTAATTAGTGTGAAAGGTAATGTCGAATGGCCCATTCACACTGAGAAATATATTTATATTTCCCTTTCCTTGGCTTATACTGATTTATCCTGCAACAAACAGAAATGCAAATTACAAAGGAGTAATTATGTGCTCCTAAAAGTAAAGGAAAAATTGAGACCTGGGTGCCCACAGGCTTAGCTGGGAGGAGCCCTCAGGGTGGTGGGATAGGTGGGAAGAAGCATTTGGTGGAAATCTCATTTCCTTAAGAAAGGCTTTCCAGATTCCAAGGCTGGGTTAGGTCCTCCTTGTCTCTCTCAGACCCCTTCTTTCAACACATGTGTCCTGTGTTATCCATGTCTGCTTATTATCTTCCTCCTCATGAAGATGTGATTTCCAAGATGGCGGAAGTGGGATGATTCCAGTCCTTATGATGTTCCCGCACCCAACGCCGTGACTGATGAGTATAAGGAGCTCCATAAATTTGGTTCAGACATTTATTAAACAAACCCCTTCTTGGGGCTAGGGACTCTGTGCACATATGTGTTGTGGGGGGTTTTGACAATGGTCACCAAAATCAGTTATGAAACTCTTGGAATTCGCAGTCAAGATGAGAAAATAGGCATGAAATATTTTTAAAAAATGGTAACCATGATAACGTACTTACTGCAATATGTGTCTTTTTTTGGGAGTTTGACCTCATCAGGAAGGTCAGGAATGTTTTCCACAAAGAAGTGATGTTTAAGCTGAGATCTGAAGGATGTGAGGTCATTAACAAGCTAAAGAGGGAAGGAAGGAAGCAGGGGCAAAGTCCTGGGGCAGAGGAATCCCAGGATAAGTAAGAGAAGCTCAGTGCGGCTGGAGAGGGGTCATGTGGTTTAGAGGAGTCTGGAGAGAGGGGAAGGACTGTTATCACATAAGACTCGCACAGCTACGATACATGGCATCTCATTTGTTGACTGAATGAAGGCATTTTTCCAAAGATGCCTTCCTGATAACTCTATTCCTTGTTTGGCCCTTTCTTTTCAGAGAACCAGGGCAGGAATCCAAGCAGAAACCACCAAGCTCTGATCATGCAGTGCCTAATTTTCTTCCCTTAAGATTGTGGCAACCATAGCTCCTTCATGCTCCTTCTGCAATATGAAGGCCACAGCCGCCTTCAACCTGGGCTGGTCTGAACTATAGCCAATAGAATTTAGTGGAGGAGGAGCTGTGTGACTTCTGAGACTCGTTCAGGAAAGATTGTGCAGCATTCACTCTGGTCCTCTTAGAACATTTTCTTTCTGGGTGTTTCCTCCTGGGACCCAGCTGCCATGTTGGTAGAGGCCCAAGTCATGTGGGGAGGCCACAGGCATATCCTCCAGTCTCTAGTCCCAGCTAAAGCCTAGCCTTCCAGTCTTCCCAGTCTGGGTGCCACACACATGTGAGAGGAAGTCTCTGGATAATTCTAGCAGTCAATGTTCTGCCATATCCACCCATCTGATTCTTTCCAGCTGAGGCCTTGTTTTAGTCATCTATTTCACTGCTGTGACTAAAAGACCCAACAAGCACAATTATAGAGGAGGAATAGTTTTTTGGGGGCTCACAGTTTCAGAGGTTTTAGTTCACAGACGCAGGCTCCATTCCTTGGGGCTTGAGGTGAGGCAGAACATCATGGCAGAAGAGTGTGGCAGAAGGAAGCAGCTCACATGATGATCAGAGAGGAGAGAGAGACTCCACTCACCAATACAAATATATATCCTAAAGCCATGCCCCCAATGCCCACTTCCTCCAGCCACACCCCATCTGCCTGGTCACCATGAAGTTAATCCCATCAAGTGATTAATTTGCTGATTGGGTTAAGGCTGTCATAACCCAATCATTTCTCCTCTGAACCTTCTTGCACTGTCTCACACGTGAGCTTTTGGGACACCTCACATCCAAACCATAACAGGCCCCGTATGTCATGGAGCTGAGTTCAGGCTTCCAGGACATGTCCTGAGCATAATACAGTAGTTATGTTCTTCCACCCCTGAGCCTGAGGTGTTGGATGTGCAGCACAGGGAACCAGAACACATGCTAAAGGAGTCACAAGAGACAGATTTGCCGAGGATGGCAGGTGGCAGCCTGGTCAGCTACAGTCAGCCAGACTCTTAGATCATATGAGAACTATGAAGTTCTGCGTAGAGGACTCAGGTAGAAGACCTGAGAGATACCATCTTCACCTTGAAAATCCATCTCTCCGCTTTGAGGCAGGGCAAGGTCGGGGAGGGAATAGAGCAGATGGGCCACTTTCCCATCAGAGTTGTCTACCTTTCCCAGGTGTGAATGTCACACTCTGGCTGTGATTTTCTGCCTGAGTCCTAATTTAATTGTTATTTTGGGATCAGTTGTTTTTGAAAGATCCCCCAGCTGATACACACTGTTGGTGTTTTGCCAAGACAGATAAACAGTCTCAGCTTGCAATGCAATTGAATTTGGTGTTAGCAAAAAATACAGCAGCTGTGTCCCACCAGAGCCGTCTGCCCTGGAAATACCTGGGCGGTCTGATTCAAATTCACCTTTCAAATCTTCCCCTTGTTAGTTCTGCTAATGTGCAGCTGCCACGTTGGTGACCACGTAATCCAGGTCTAGAAACGTACGCAGTTGAAATCCCTGAAAAAACGTGCTGGGGAGCGACCCATCTGAATCACCCCCCAATATTAAGGATTATTCTTTTTAACCAAAATATGGAAACAAACAAATATGGAAAACAAAGCGGCTGCTAAGCAAGAGTTCACTTCTGAGGTTTAAAAAAAAACATTATGAATTAAATTGAAAATTGAAATTACTCAGCACAACAATAAATGCTTACCAAGTGTTGTTATTTTGCACATTAGGTGGTAGAACTATAACTGTGAATAATTGCTTATAGTAAGATTTCCCCCCTCCCTTAATGCTGTAGCAGCAGATGGGCTAATAAATATGCAACACTTGTTAATGACATTTGCAATTTCCGAGAGGTAAAAGATCCCCCTCCTTCACACAAACAAAACACACAATCATCCGATATGATACTTTTTAATGGAAAAAAACTCAAGCCACGTAATGTAAGTAGCATTCCACGTTCAAGAATTTTACTAGCTTCGCAGCAGTTATGATGTGAAGGAACACATAAGCTACTATTTCTGTTTTCTCTTTGCAAGAACATTTTCTCTCTTAGAAACTTCTCCAACTTTGAAAAGCAGGAGCATTCTTGCACCTTTATTGGCAACGAGTGGGCGTTGATAATGAACATTTCATTCTGTGGTCCTATTTGCTTCTAGCTGAGGTTGAGGGAATGTGGCAGTGCTTCAGAGCAGGTCCTGGGGATGGCCAGATTCCAGAACCTCACTGGCTTGGTGACCTCAGCTGGTCTCATTCTCTCCTTGGTCCTCAGTTTCTGCTTCTTTTGGGGGGGGGGACCAGGGATTGAACTCAGGGGCACTCGACCGCTGAGCCACATCCCCAGCCCTATTTTGTATTTGATTTAGTGACAGAGTCTCACTGAGTTTTTTAGGTCCTTGCTAAGTTGCTGAGGCTGGTTTTGAATTCACAATCCTCCTGCCTCAGCCTCCTGAGCTGCTGAATTATAGGCATGTGCCACGGTGCCCAGCAATGTAGCTTCTCTTAATCCAGAGACTTATGAACTAAAAAGACATGGTCACATACAACATCTGGAATATAGTGGTGGATAAAAGACAGAGTAACTGCAGTGACCACGTAACAGCCACATCCCAGGGCACTTCTAAATCCTTGTGGTCCTGGAAGGGCCCTGACCCTGCGTGTGGAAAAGTTTCCTTGATTAGGTCTGGACTCTGCTGTCCTCCAGTCCATTTGGTTCCCTCCTCTGGGGTGGGGGTTTTCCTTTACCTTTAATTTCCTTGAGGACAGCTGAAGAGAGTGCAGGAGGGGGTCCTCTTTGGGGCGATGAAGAACTTTCTCAGGCTGCTTCTCGCCTGAAGAAGGTTTGAGACTCAAGTACGGTTTTAAATCTTGACTAGTCATAAACATTCTTTGTCCAGTCTTGGTTTCTCTGACTATGCAGCTCTTTCAAAATCTTGATTGACTTCTTTTTTTTTTTTTTTTTTTTTTTGTACCAGGGACTGTACCCAGGGGTGCTTAACCACTGGGCCACATCCCCAGCTTTTTAAAATATTTTATTGAGAGACAGGATCTCACTAAGTTGCTTACGGCCTTGCTAAATGGCTGAGGCTGGTTTTGAACTTGAAATCCTCCTGCCTCAGCCTCCTGAGGTGCTGGGATTACAGGTGTGCACCACCATGCCTGGCTTGATTGACTTCTTATACCTACTTGATACCATCAGCTTCAAGTGCCCATAGTTACACTCAGTTCTTTTCAAGACATGCCTCACTCTCTGTTGACTGGAAACCTATTGGAGTCAACAGAAAAGTCATGTTCTTAACTCCTTTCCCCAGGACCATTTTGTTCTCCTCATCACATACCCCAGGCTGATGGATAGCCAGTGCCTTGACCACTACCGTTACCACACAGAAGGGAAAAATCAAGTAGCAAAATCTGCCAGCTTCAGAGCTGGAAGTGGTACATATGGCTTCCACTCACATTTTATTGGTTAAAGCAAGCAATGCAGCTATACTTCATTTTAAGTGAGCAGCAGTGTGGACAGGAGAAAGCAGTCAGAGTGCAAAGAGAACTAGAATATTTGTGGACAGCACTAGTGACCACAACAAGCGACTGCATTTTTTTTTTTTTTTTTTTTTGGTATTGGGGATTGAACCCAGGGGCACTTAACCACTGAGCCACATCCCCAGCCCTTTTAATATTTTATTTAGAGACAGGGTCTCGCTGAGTTGCTTAGGGCCTCGCTAAGTTGCCCAGGCTGGCTTTGAACTTGCGATCCTCCTGCCTCAGCCTCCAACGTGGCCGCGTTTTGATGATCATGTAGTTGCAAAACCAGAAAGCAAGACACGAGATGGATCTGTAAAAGTTATTATGATTGTGGGAAGTAGGTTAAATCCAAAGCTGCAGGCTTATAAAACAATGGAAAGAGTGCCAGGAGCCAGCCTTGAAGGTTTTTACACAGAAGAATACTTTGGGCTGTTCCACTGGGGAGGTGATTGAAGGAGAACTTGAATCTTTACAATAGAGAAACAGTTGACTGTTTTCTGCTGTCCAAGCCGCTGCCCACTTAAAACATGAGAGAAGATGTCCTTTCAGATATAATGATAATAAAAAGTACTGTTATATTGATGATGATGACTATTTGGTGCTGGAAATTGAACCCAGGGCCTTACACAAGCCAGGCAGTCACTTTACCGATGAGCCATGTCTCCAGCCCCCTCTCAGATATTACGTAGATTAATGAGGAAATTGGACATGAGGTTGGGAAGAAATGAAAGAAAAGTATATCCTATGTCAGTCTTGGTTATTGCTGAGCAAACACAGAACTAAACCAGTAATTTAAAAAATGAATGAAAGAATGAATGGAGTGGGGGAAAATCTCACTCCTATGTTGCTGATGGGACTGCAAATGGGTGCAACCACTATGGAAAGCGGTATGGAGATTCCATTGGCATTCGTAGTCACCACTTATCCTGGGGGGATATGTTGTAAGACCCCCAGGGGATGCCTGAAACTTGAATAGTGCCAAATCCAGTATATGCTAGAAATTTTCAAATTAAAACTACACTGAGATTCTTTCTCACTCCGGTCAGAATGGCAGTTATCAAGAATACAAGTAACAATAAATGTTTGGTGAGGATGTGGGGAAAAAAGTTCACTCATACATTGCTGGTAGGACTGCAAATTGGTGCGACCATTATGGAAAGTGGTATGGAGATTCCTCAGAAAATTTGGAATGGAACCACCATTTGACCCAGTTATCCCACTCCTTAGCATATACCCAAAGGACTTAAAATCAGTCTACTACAGTGACGCAGTCACATCAATGTTTATAGCAGTTCAATTCACAATAACTAAGCTATGGAACTAACCTGGGTGCCCTTCAACAGATGAATGGAGAAAGAAACTGTGGTGTATATACACAATGGAATATTGCTCAGCCATAAAGAAGAATGCAATTACAGCATTTGCCAATAAATGGATGGAAATGGAGACTATCAAGCTAAGTGAAATAAGCCAATCCCCAAAAACCAAAGGCCAGATGTTCTCTCTCACATGTGGATGCTAACGCAAAGTAGAGAAGGGAAAAACAGGCATTCATTGGATTAGACAAAGGGGAATGAAGGGAAGGGAGAGAGTTAGGAATAGGAAAGACAGCAGAATGAATCCGATATAACTTTCCTGTGCTCACATATGAATACACGACCAGTGAAATTCCACATCTTGTATAACCCCAGCAATGGACGTTAGACTCCATGTATGTATGATATGTCAAAATACAGTCTAATGTCATGCATAACTAAAAAGAACAAATTTAAAAATTTAGAAAAAGGAATGAACGGAAGACAGTTCCATTGGTTCTACTGGCTCTTGCTGGTAGAGGGAATCACACGCCAGAACTCTGGTGTTTTACACATTGTGTTGGGAAGAACTGACATTTTTATAATACTGACTATTCTCATCTAGAAATCCTTTCAGTTATTTAAGTCTTTGTTGAAGCCAGTCTCCAAGAAGGTGCTGGACAACCAACCCTTGCCTGTGAAGTCTACATGCCTGTGAAGTGTGCCTGTTATGATTTGGATGTGAAGCATCCCCCAAAAGCTCACGTGTGAGACAATACAAGAAGGTTTAGAGGAGAAATGACTGGGTTCTAGCTTTAACCTAATCAGTGTGTTAATTAATCTCTGATGGGATTAACTGAGTGGTGGCTGGAGGAGGTGGGCGTGGCTGGAGGAGATGGGCATGGGGGCGTGGCTTTGGGGTATATATTTTGTATCTGGAGAGTGGAGTCTCTGCTCTCTGATCATCATGTGAGCTGCTACCCTCTGCTACACTCTTCCACCATGATGTCCTGCCTTACTCTGAGCCCCGAGGAATGGAGCCTGCTGTCTATGGACTAATACCTCTGAAACTATGAGCCCTCAAATAAATTTTCCTCCCATAAAATTGTTCTGGTCAGATCTTTTAGTCACAGTAGCAAAAAAGCTGAGTAAAACAGTGCCCATACTGACTGGTTAGTGTGACTTAACAGAGTATGGAATACAGTTGTGTGTGGCTTCTCAGGCTTGGTTATTAAAGGCAATTTGGCTTCCACCTTGTCTGGGGTGAGACAACCACCATGTTTGGAGGTCACTCAAATAGTCAAATAAAAAGGTTCACCTCCCAGCTCAAGCAAAACCTTCAGATGACTGCAGCCTGGGTCAAAAATCCTGACTGCAACCTCATCAAAAATTCTACGGCAGGGCTGGGGCTGTAGCTCAGCGGTAGAGCGCTTGCCTAGCATGCGTGAGGCACTGGGTTCGATCCTCAGCACCACATATAAATAATAAATGAATAAAATAAAGATCCATCAACAACTAAAAAAAAAAATTTTTTTAAAAATTAAAAAAAAATTCTACAGCAGAAAAAGTTTAATTTGCTCCTGAATTTCTGATCTATTTCTTCTTGTTTTAGGGCACTAAGTTTTAGGGTAATTTGTTACATGACCATGGGTAACTAATGTAGTTTCTAATTAACATCAATCAATATTTAATACTTTTCTATGTAAAGAACATTTTTATTAGATTTAAAAAGTAGATTTGTTTCTAGATTATTTGATGCTTATATAAATGGTAGCATGATGCTCCCTTAATTGCTGTGGTTCGACTTGTGATTTTTAGACTTTCTGATGGTAGTAAAGCATACTTACACAACCATTCTGTTTTTTAATTTGGGTGCAGTATTCAATAAATTACATGATACGTTCAACATTTAATTATAAATAAAGCCTGTGTGAATATTATTTTGCCCATTTCTAGGCTAAGGCAAGTATTCTGAGCATGTTTAAGACAGGCCAGGCTAGCCCGCAACTTAGGAGGCTGAGGCAGGAGGATTGCAAATTCAAAGCCAGTCTCAGCAAAAGCGAGGCACTAAGCATCTCAGTGAGATCCTGTCAATAAATAAAATACGAAATAGAGCTGGGGAGGTGGCTCAAGTGCTCTGAGTTCAATCTCTGTTTCCCACTCCAAAAAAAAAAAAAAAAGAAAGAAAGAAAGAAAAGAAAATAGGCTAGGCTAAGCTATGAAGTTCAGTAGGTTAGGTGTATTAAATGTGTTTTCTACTTACTATATTTTTAACTTACAATTGCTTTATCAAGTCATAACATCACTGTGAGGAACAGGTGTATACTTTAAATTTTATTTTTATTTTATTTTCTATTTTTTATGTCTGGCATGTAGAAAAACAATTGATTTTTGCATACTGATTTTGTATCAAAAACTAATTCTTATTAATTCTCATCATTTTAATGATCTATAGATAAAATGTTTTAAGATGCTGTAGGTAAATTTGTTCATGTGAGTAATTTATCTGTAGGTTCTCTATGAACACAATAATGTCATCTGCCAATAGTGACACTGCTGTATCTTCCTTTCAAACTCATTCTTTTTTGTTCATTCTTTCTTTTCTTTTTTCTTTTTTTTGAGGTTTGGTATATATGTACCAAATACGTGTGTGCGTGCGCGTGCACATGCACACACACACGTATTCTTTTGGTAGATAATGCCTATCAAATTAAGAAAGTTCTCTTCTACTCCTGGTTCCTAGGAGTGTTTATCATGGAAGATGCTGAATTTTATAAAATGATTTTTTTTTTTGGCACTGGGGATTGAACTCAGGGGCACTCGACCACTGAGCCACATCCCCAGCCCTATTTTGTGTTTTATGTAGAGACAGGGTCTCACTGAGTTGCTTAGCGCCTCACTGTTGCTGAGGCTGGCTTTGAACTCACGACCTTCCTTCCTCAGCCTCCCAAGACACTGGGATGATAGGTACACACCCCTGCGCCTGGCTTAAAATGATTTTTTTTCAACTAAATGGTAATACAATTATTTCTGTTTATGTAGTGAGTTAAACTGATTGATTTTTGAATATGAAAATATTGAATATTGAATTTGAATATGAAATGAAACTTGTATTCCTGAAATAAACCTGACTTCATTGCAACATTGGGCTTTTTCCTGTTTATAAGTCACTAAATTTGTTTCCCATGTTGTGTAGGACTTCTGCATCTATGTTCATGAGAGAGTGGCCTGTTATTTTATGTGAAGGATAATGCCGGTCTCATGATAGAGTGTGTTCTTTATTTCCTGAAAGAGTACCTGTAGGATTAGTATGAATTCATCTTTTTAAATACTTGGAAGAAATCACTAGTGACCCAATTTGGCCTGGAGTCATTTTTTTTATTTGTTTTTATTATGCATGATCATTTTATATGATTGTGAGGTTCGTTTTGACATGGTCATGACCCACCCCATCCTTTCCCTCCTTCCTCCCCCTGATCTCCTACACCTACTCTATTGGTCTTCCTTTTATTAATTTAGGTTTTAAGATTGATGCATTATAGTTAGACATAAAAGTAGAACTCACTGGGATATATTCATACACGCACATAGCATAATCTGGTCAATTTCATTCTGTACTTCCTGCCTTTCCCATCCCTCCTCCCTCCCATTCAGTCCCTTTCTTCTACCCACAGTTCTCCTTGCTATTTTCCTGAGATCTCCTTTAAAAAAAAATTCCTTCTATCTCTCTGACCTCTGTGTGTGAGAGAAGACATTCAACCCTGGACTGAGTTTGGCTTATTTCACTTAGCATGATGTTCAGGCTTGGAGTTTTCTTTACCAAAAAGTTTTAAAGTACTGTCAATGTAATAATCAATAATGGCAATAATTAATTCAATAACAACTATTAAATTATTAAATATTAAGTTATTAAATAATAGTTATTACATTAATAAGTATTAGCTAATATTTATTAAATTATTTTTTAATAATATTTATTTAAATTATTGTCCTTGGTTGGAACAGGGATGCCTGTGGTTGGGAAAAGAGTAGATGAGCTGGTTTGGTGAATTTTGGATGTTTACACTGAAAAATTAATTAATCTCCCCAATGACAAATGCATTGTAATTGGGCTCTTTATAAAATTTATAAGATAACTACAGATTTTTAAAAGTAATTTGTCATACACTGACGAGGAGTGTGGCTCAGCTGTAAGACTTCAAGTGTGAAGTTGGGCTGTGATGGTTCTCTTTGCTGGGGGCTGTTGGACATTTCTGTGAGTCTCCCTCAGAGAACACCTGAACGCCTTTGTGGTGGTGAGAGCCAGCTTGAATGGTCTCCTACTTCTGTCCTGAAAGGTCCTTAGTCCAGAGTTTGATTATTAGACATGAAGAAAAAGCCTGCTAGCCAGGAGTGGTGGCCCATGCCTGCAATCCCAGCGGCTCTGGAGGCTGAAGCAGGAGGATCGAGAGTTCAAAGCTAGCCTCAGTGGGATAGCTGGGTCAAATGGTGGTTCCATTCCAAGTTTTTAAAGGAATCTCTATACTGCTTTCCAGATAGGTTGCACCAATTTGCAGTCCCACCAGCAATATTTGTGCATTTTTCTCCACATCCTGGCCAGCATGTATTGTTGCTGGTATTTTGGATAGCTGCCATTCTGACTGGGGTGAGATGAAATCTTAGAGTAGTTTTGATTTGCATTTCTCTAATGGCTGGAGATGTTGAACATTTCTTCATATATTTGTTTATTGATTGTGTATCTTCTTCTGAGAAGTTTCTATGCAGCTCCTTAGCCCATTTATTTATTGGGTTTTTTTTTTTTTTTGGTGTTACATTTTTTGAGTTCTTCATATATCCTGGAGATCAGTGCTCTGTCATGTGTGTGTGGCAAAAATTTGCTCCCAGAATGTAGGCTGTCTGTTCACCTCGTTGATTGTTTCTTTTGCTGAGAGGAAGCTTTTTAGTTTAAATCTATTCCATTTATTGATTCTTGCTTTTATTTCTTGTGCTTTAGGAGTCTCGTTAAGGAAGTCAGGGCCTAATCCCACGTGATGAAGATTTGGACCTAATTTCTCCTAAATTAGACGCAGGGTCTCTGGTCTAATTCCTAGGTCTTTGATCCACTTTGAGTCGAGTTTCGTGCATGGTGAGAGATAGGGGTTTAGTTTCATTTTACTGCATATGGATTTCCAGTTTTCCCAGCACCATTTGTTGAAGAGGCTGTTTTTTCTCCAGTGTATGTATTTGGCACCTTTGTCTAGTATTAGATAACTGTATTTATGTGGGTTTGTCTCTGTGTCTTCTATTCTGTACCATTGGTCTACATGTCTATTTTTGTGCCAATACCATGCTGTTTTTATTACTATAGCTTTGCTTGGCCTATACCCTAAAGACTTAAAAACAGGGGCTGGGATTGTAGCTCAGCGGTAGAGCGCTTGCCTCGCATGCGTGGGGCCCTGGGTTCGATCCTCAGCACCACATACAAAGCAATAAAATAAAGACATTGTGTCCATCAATTAAAAAAAAAAAAAAAAGACTTAAAAACAGCATACTACAGTAATGCAGCCACTTCAATGTTTATAGCAGCACAATTCACAATTGCTAAACTGTGGAAACAACCTAGATGCCCTTCAATAGATGAATGGATAAAGAAACTGTAGTATATATACACAATGGAATATTACTCAGCAATAAAAGAGAATAAAAGAGATTAAAATTATGGCATTTGCAGGTAAATGGAGAACATCATGCTAAGTGAAGTTAGCCAATCCCCAAAAACCAAATGCTGAATGTTCTCTCTGATTAGTGGGTGCTGATACATAAGGGGGTGGGTGGGGGTGGGGAGCATGGGAGAAATGGAGGAACTTTGGATAGGACAAGAGAAAGGTGGGGGAGGAGAGAGGGAAATAGGAGTAGCAAACAAGGTGGAATGAGATGACATCGCTACCCAAGGTACATGTATGAAGACACGAATAGTGTGACTCTATCTTGTTTGCAACCAGACAGATGGAAAATTGAGCTCTATATATGTACTATGACTTGAAATGCATTTAGAAGAAAAAAAAAAAGCCAGCCTCAGCAACTTAGCGAGGCCCTAAGCAACGCAGTGAGACCCTGTCTCTAAATAAAATATAAAAAAGGGCTGGGGATGTGGCTCAGTGGCTAAGCACCCCTAGGTTCAATCCCTGGTACCAAAAGAGAAAAAGCCTGCTCATATCCCATTCTGTAGACAGAGGAGCTAGAGGCCCTTCGGGGGAAAAGATGACACTGAGTTTAGAAAAAGAAAAGTTTCAACACTTTCCTTCCTTGGCAGGGCTACATCTCTGGTCAGCTGCCATCTTCATCGGGTAAACAGTAGGAGATGGTGACAGGCTCCAGGGGGTGTGGGTTGACTCCCAAGACCACAGAAACCAGCATGGTTCTTCTCTTTAGTTGTGAAAACTGAAAGCTGAATCCTGCAATGCTGGGATGCTTGATATTTTTACTCCTCTGAACGTGTGAGAGTTTAACTCAAGGTAAGAAATGCTTCAGGTCCTGTTGCTTACACACTAGCTGTTGTGTTATGAAGCGAGGGGTGCCATTTCAGAACAAGTGGAGGGCTGATTATAAATGATCCTTTGGTGCCAACAAAAAGGTGGCCTCTGAGGGTGCCAGGTTACTATGGAAACACCAGGGAAGGGAAGAACACCAAGGCTGCCATACGGAGAAGCCACAGATTTTTAAAAATGATACCTGCGTGCAGTGTCTACTATTTTTCTTTTATTAAATTTGTAGATAACGGGGAGAATGCTCTTCATATACAAAAATATCAACAACCTGAAAATTCCTTATGGACTCTTGTTTTTTTTTATGTTTTAAACGCAGGGGCACTTAACCACTGAGTCAAATCTCCAGCCCTTTTTATATTTTATTTAGAGACAGGGTCTCATTGAGTTGCTTAGGGCCTCACTAAGTTGCTGAGGCTGGCTTTGAGCCAGCGATCCTCCTGCCTCAGCCTCCTGAGCTGCTGGAGTTACAGGTGTGCACCACCACACCCAGTGACTTTTTTTTAAAATGTAGACTTTATTTATGTATAAGTTGCAACTGATAAACAGCAAAAAAACTATTTTTCAACCTGCAGCTATGGAGCTAACAACCTAAGCAGGAGGGAAGGTGACTGATTGTCATTTCCTATTATTAAGCACTGTGGATTTTGGCCATCACAAGAACAACTGCTGGTTAATAGTGTCTCTGATAGTTTAAGCCATGAAGTTTGGTGTCTCTCATGACTGAATAGCTACCTGCACCACCACTCAGAAAGTTCCTGAACCTGTCTGTGGCTCAGTTTCCTAATTCAAAGTGGATTAATGCTGATTTTAGAGTTGTTATGAAGTTTAAATGAGAAAATGTATATGTACAGCTCAGTGTGATGCTTGGGAACACCATGAGCGTTCAATAAATGGTCATGTTAATGATGAAAATCATAAGGAGCCGGTCATGGTGGCGCATGCCTGTAATCCCAGTGGCTCAGGAAGCTGAGGCAAGAGGATAGCGAGTTCAAAGCCACCTCAGCAAAATTGAGGCACCTCAGTGAGTCCCTGTCTCTAAATAAAATACAAAATAGGGCTGGGGATGTGGCTCAGTGGTCGAGTACCCTTGAGTTCAATCCCTGGTAACCAATAAATACATAAATACATAAAATAAAAATAAAAAAATTTAAAAATGTGATAATAAAGTCACTGGGAGAGTTGTTCTCACCCTGTGGCAATAATAGAATTTCTGGGACAGAATAAAGCATTGGGCAGAGTCGTAGTTCAAAATGTACCCTAATGACTCATTAGGTCAAATGGAAAAAGATGGACAATTTCCCTTTGCTTTATGAACTGGCTTATTACAAATGCTATAGGTATGCATCTTGAAAACCTTTGAGCTTTGCATATAAACCTGAACTACTGATTGTTAGGAAGATGCTGCATATATTGTTTAGGCCCTCTGACCATGTGGTTGAGTGATACCAGAACCCTAGGGGATCCAGGATTAGTCAAGAGACACTTTAAATGTCCTTTATCTTTTCAGGTGGATGAACTTATAACTTCCTGAAAGTGTGATGAGATATTTTTAGTACACATTATTTTAGAAGCTGACATGTACAATTTTTGTATAGCTTGGTATTGGAAATAGAACCTGATGGTGCTGGAATTAGTGGAAGATTAAAAGAAAAAGTAAGGAGAAAAATTTCTTCTCACTCTAATGGGTTTATAACACCCAACATGGCATGAAAGCCGTGGCTGAAAACAGCTACCTGGGGTGATTGTCAATTTCCCCCTCTTCCCACTTGTCTAAAGCAGCAAACACCTTTGAGGGAGATGGATAGAAAAATGTGGCTTCGAAGATGTTAATATTTGTTTGGGAAGTGTTCTGTGTCTTCAACTTGTGATTAACTTTCAGATAGAAATTTGGGAAGAAATATTTAAAGGGGACGGCTGATCTTCCAAGCAGAATATGAAAGCAAATCTGAAAATTTCTATAAATTCCTAGCATGATCCTATCTGGTCATTAGAAAAGCCATATTAATGTCACTCAAAGGGAAGAGAGCCAGTCTGGAATTACAAAAAATTGGGGTTACGAATATACCTTAACTATATCAAACACTCTTCATGTTCTCTAAAATGAAAAGTATATTAATAGATAAAATGAGATAATTCAGGACAACTCTACCCAATACCAGGAAGAATAATATTCAAAAAAACTCTAACGTACACGAACTGCTTGGCCTGGAGTCCATTGTTTCTGAAATCCTCATTTTGAATAAAGGCTGTTGATTTGATCTTGGATTTTTTACTTTAATAAGACTGAAAATTCATATTGGTGTCAATTATTTCAACCATATGGGTCAGATCTGAATGATTATGAACATTGAATAAATATGGAGTCAAGGAATTTCTGGAGTGACTGTTTTCCAACTACATGGCTTGAGGTATTAAATCTGTGATAAGGGTTCCATCTATTTTCTCTGATTCCCTGGAAGTTGTTTTCTCTGATCTTATTGGATGAAGCTGATGTTCTTCCTTTTTCAGAGTACTGATGAAACTTTTTTTTTTTTTTTTTTGGTACTGGGGATTGAACCCAGAGGTGCTTAACCCCTGAGCCACATCCCCACAACTTTTTTGTATTTTATTTAGAGACAGGGTCTTGCCGAGTTGCCTAAGGCCTCGCTAAGTTGCTGAGGCTGGCTTTGAACTCCCGATCCTCCTGCTTCAGCCTCCAGAGCTGCTGAGATTACAGGCGTGCGCCACAGTACCCAGCTTCAACTGTCTCCATGTGGTCTCACATGGAGAAAAACACTATAGATACAGTGAAATTTAAAGCTGCAGCTCTACACCTTTACTCAGATTGGAATAATTGCATTTTGATGTGGAAGAAAAATAGATCTGTCTTACTGAGAGCCACTTTGGGAAAACTTCAAAACTTCCTAATGAGATTTGACTTCCTGATACTAAGTTATGAATGATTTTGTGACCTGATGTATCCTAGTCATAAAGTACACATTTACACAATGCACCCCCTTATCTAAGGAGAGGTTTGTTTTCTGCAGTTTCATTTACATGTGGTCAACTGAGGTTTGAAAATATTATTATAGTGCAATGTTGAATTAAGATATTTTGAAAGAGAGAATGTTATTTAGCTTTTGTTACAGTATATTGCTAAAATAGTACTATATATTATTAGCTACTGTTGTTAATCTCTTACTGTGCCTAATTTATAAATTAGCACTTTATACATTTCTAGGGCTGGGAACTAGGCAGCAGTATTTTTACATTCTTTTCTTTTGTGTGTGGTGCCAGGGATTGAACCCAGGGCCTTGTGCATGTGAGGCAAGCACTCTACCAACTGAGCTAGCAGCAATATTTTTGAGAGTCACCTGAAATGTAATGTACAGTCAAGTTTGAGAACCATTAATATGAGGTATGTATGAATGGAAAAAACAGTATATACTGGATTTATTTTTTTTCTTTTTGGCTTATTTTATTTTTACTTGTTCTTTTTAGATATTCATGACAGTAGAGTATATTTTGATATACATACATGGAGTATAGCTTCTTCTAATTAGGATCCCATTTTTGTGGTTGTACGTGATGTTTCACTGATGTTTATATGAACATAAAAAAGTTATGTCTGATTCATTCTACTGTCTTTTCTTTTTTCATCCTCATCCCTTCCCTTCATTCTCCTTTGTCTGATCCAATGAACTTCTATTTTTCCCTCACCCACCTTATTGTGTGTCAGCATCCACATATCAGAGAGAACATTTGGCTTTTGGTTTTTTGGGATCGGTTTATTTTTCATAGCATGATAATCTCCAGTTCCATTCATTTACTGGCAAATGCTGTAATTTCATTCTTCTTTATGGCTGAGCAATATTCCGTTGTGCATATATACCACAGTTTCTTTCTCCATTCATCTATTGAAAGGCACCCCGATTAGTTCCATAGCTTAGCTATTGTGAATTGAGCTGCTATAAACATTGATGTGGCTGCGTCACTGTAGTAGACTGATTTTAAGTCCTTTAGGTATATGCTGAAGAGTGGGATAGCTGGGTCAAATGGTGGTTCCATTCCAAGTTTTCTGAGGAATGTCCATACCACTTTCCAAAATGGTCGCACCTATTTGCAGTCCCACCAGCAATGTATGAGTGAACCTTTTTCCCCACATCCTCACCAACATTTATTGTTACTTGTATTCTTGATAACTGCCATTCTGACTGGAGTGAGAAAGAATTTCAGCGTAGTTTTAATTTGTAAATTTCTAGCATATACTGGATTTGGTACTATTCAAGTTTCAGGCATCCCCTGGGGGTCTTGCAACATATCCCCCCAGGATAAGGGGTGACCTCTAATGCCAATAGCCTAATATAGTGGCTCGCATCCCTTAAAACAATTGCCTAATAAATTTTCCTCTCTTTCTTAATTTGGAAAGTGGAACCCAAATATGTCCTGAAACATAGGATATAATCTGACACCCAGGCAAGAGAAAGAGTGTTTTAGCTTGAAGTATGTAAGATGAGCTTGAAGAAAGCAAAGCAGAGTTTCTATTATAGCCGTTGTCAGCCACCTGGGGCTACAGTAGGTCATCAGAACACGATTGGATGGCCCACAGACGAAAGCCATCAAGTGATGGTTGGTGTGTTAATTGAAACTGTCAAATGTCACTGATGACATTGGCCCTTGGGGATCTCCATAGTGCTCATTCTAGCACCACAGGAAGTGAGGAGGAGGCAAAAAATGAGGACAGGTTTGGCCAGAAGGTCTAGAAGGTCTCAGCTTCAGTGGCACATTAGGATCCTCTGGGGAGCTTTTAAACATTATGATGCCCAGGTCACAACCCAGGCTAGAGGAAGGTGGAAGGAATTTCTAGGGCTGGGACCTAGACAGCAGAGTCACCTGAAATGTAATGTATAGTCAAGTTTGAGAACCATTATATTAGACTGAAAAAAAAATTAGGCAAAACATGGAAAGGGATTTCAAAAAGTATAAAAGAAAGGTGAGCAGCGATGTCCCTGTGGGCATTCATAATGACAGTGTATTTTCTGATCAATGAAGATTATAGAAGAAATCTCTGGACTTATTCTTTTCTGTCTGAGCTTTTTGAAGCACCCATAGATTCTTATGCCTAGCCACTTTTGTTTTTATTTAATCAAATTTCTTTTGATAGTGGCAGATGGCAGATTTTTTTTTTTTTTGGTACCAAGGATTAAGCTAAGCGGCACTTAACTACTGAGCCACATCCTCAGCCCTTTTTTATATTTTATTTAGAGACAGGATCTCGCTGAATTGCTTAGGGCCTTGCTAAGTTGCTGAAGTTTGGCTTTGAACTTGTGATCCTCCTGCCTCAGCCTCCTGAGCTGATGGGATTACAGGTGTGGGCCACCGTGCCTGGCACAGATGTTCTAGATAGTACCTGACCTGAGAAGATTAAAACTTCCTGAAAGAAGAGAATTAAAAAGATATTATAAGTATACTGTCCATACCTACATACCTAGACAAAACTTATTTATTTTTTGATGAATTTTTGAACTGTATAGATGTCAGAAGTCAAAGAAAAGACAAGAATCAGGGTGTGTGAGTGTGTGTTCTGTTTACTGAAATTAACCACAATAGGATGTTATCAATTTCTTTGACCACCATGAAAGCCTTAAAGGAAAAAGAAAGTTCTCTTCAATTGAGTTGGCTAAAAGGCTTGTAACTTGCCTAGGTTCTATGGTTTGGGTGTGGTTTAAGTGTTCCCCGAAGAATTTATTGTGGTTGGAGGCTTGGTGTCCAGGGTGGTGGTGTTGGGCAATTCTGTGGAACCTGTTCGAGGGGCCTCCTGGGAGCTTCTTGGGTCCTTGGGAAGTGCCTTTGGAGGGTAGTTCTCATGGGTCTCCTTGGGAGTTCTCATGAGAGTGTTGTTTTGGAAGCTGAGTCTGCTCCTGGTGAGAGATGGAATCACTTGATCCTGCCATTATTGGTACAGCTGAGGGGCTCGCTGTACAGCCTGCTCACCATACAGCTTGTTCTCTGTCACTTGGACTTTGAAAATATATAAACCTCTTCTTTTTCAAAAGTAATTTGTGTCAGCTATTTTGTTATTTTTTTTTTTTTTGGTACCAGGGATTGAACTCAGGGGCACTGGACCACTGAGCCACATCCCCAGCCCTATTTTGTGTTTTATGTAGAGACAGGGTCTCACTGAGTTGTTTAGTGCCTTGCCATTGCCAAGGCTGGCTTTGAACTTGCGATTCTCCTGTCTCAGCCTCCCAAAGTGCAGGGATTACAGACGTGCGCCACCACGCCCGGCTCTATTTTGTTATATTGATATGAAACTGACTAAAACTGTAGGAAAAGCGAATGATGAAATTTTGATGGCTTTTCTTAAGATGATTTTGGTTTAGGAAGCCATAAGGCAAAACTGGGGGTGATTTTAATCCTATCTTATGATTTACTTATATATTATTGAAACTCCATCAGTAATAGAAATCATAGTTCAGAATGGCATAATATCAGAAATTAGTAAAAAGTAATTTCCCCTTCTGAACTTCTTAGGCCTAATACTCCCAGACGATTTTCAATGATTAAGGTCCCAAGAGCACCCTTCCCCCATGTCTTTGGAGTCCTCCTCCCTCTACGCCTTCAGTTTTAAGGTCCCAAGGGCACATCCTGCCACACCTTGGGGACTGTAGTCCCCAAGATCCCAGCTCACATTAGAGATAATTTCTCCTGATCCACAGGTTAAAATATTGACAACACTTATTACTATTAGAAGCAAGTTTATATGTTTAAGTCTTGCCAGCTTCAGCATAAACATTGACAATGATAAGTTGGGCTGATGAAAACCAATCAATACGACTTCCCACACTTCACTTCTGTAATACTTCACGGAATCACAGGTGATTAATTACAGAGGAATATGTCAGCAGTAAAAATTAGTGTTATCTGTGGCCCATGTTTATTGGTAATTTAATTCTTATAAGTCAAATTATTTTGACTTAATGTGATTCTAAATTACATTAAAACCATGCAAACCAGAACCCAAATATTCATTACGACGTAAAGCTCCAATATCCATGATGAATGAACTTTGCTTAGATTTATCCTTTGTTAGAAGTTAACTGTGTTACCTACATTTATAAGTTTGTATGATTTAAAATAGGAGAAAGAAAATGTGTTCATCTGAGGTAATCAGAGCCTCTGACTTAGGGGATGTTCAGGCTTTAGCATATCTTGTTTTGGTTGAAAAGTCAGTCTGAAGAAAAATCTTGCCACACCCTGGTAAGAGATCTGTGACATATTGGGATCAAGAAAGAAACAAAAGGAATCCCCCATTGCTTCCCCCCAGCAACACACACAAAACCAACAACCAAACCAATAAGCAAAGTGGGGAGACAAATTTCTGTGACATCCTGGGGGAGTCAGGACTCCTAGGCTCTAGAGAAGTGATCTATAGCAGCGTTTCTCAAAGGAGGGTCTGTGGGGTGGATAAGATCCTGAGAAGTTCTCCAGAAAAAGGGTTCTAAAGACAAAAACATTTGACAAGTTCCACTCTTCCCTTAGAGACTCCCTGGGCATGTTGGTCTGTTAAAGCCACTGAGAACTTCACTAGTAAAGACAAATGGCCATCCCATGTCTCAAGCACTGTCCAACTTTGACCACAGACCCTTCTCCATTCCTACTGTCTTTGTTAGTATGTAATGGAAGTTCTGTTTCTTGGAACACACACCTGGGAATGCTGATCCTTGAGGTATAAAGGCTGACAAGATGAAGGATGAAAGACTCTTCACAGAACAACTGAGAAAGAAATCCTAAGAGAGGAGCCAGAGATCCCAAACTCTTGGCAAGGTGCTAGGGTCCTCCGCACAGGGTGTGATGTCCATCTAAATCAGTCTTTTGAGCCCTCAGCTCCTTCAAGGTGGGATAAAAACTGTCTCAGAAGTTAGGAATCATGGAGTCCCTTCTCCTCTCTGCAACCGAGTGTCTTGGGAATATTAACTTCTCAATCTCATTTTTCTTCATTGTAAAGGCAGAGAGTTTAAAGAAGTGGTCTTGATTGTCCTTTCAAGGCCCAATTAGATGATTCTATCTTGCCTATTATACCGGGAGAAAAAGAGGAAATAGAATTAGCATGACAAGAATTTTCTTTGTGACCAGCTTGTTTTGGAATGCAAAATGAATGATGTATGAAATAGAAATCCTCCTCTATAACCACAGGTGGATCGGAGGTTCTTAATTCTCATTATTCTGGCAATTGTGATTAAAGATTGGAATGACAGGATGCAACCTAGAATAAACTAAGTTCTGATACTATATATTCTGTCATTCCACAACTGTTTTTTTAAAAAGAACTGTCCAGAAACTTCCAGCAGCTAGATTTTTAATTAAAGCCAAAGGGCAAATTTAAAATTAGTTCCTTTAATTAATTGTTCCTTGGGTTATACATTCTGTGACTATAGTGTTCTTGGTTATTAAACACAGTTTGCACTGCGAGGGGGAAAAAAAAAGAAAAATCAAGATATGGTTGAAACAATTGATTAAATGAAGCTAATATAAAAATATGGAGAATTACAGTGGGGCAGCGTATTTTGCAAAAGTCAGTCTTTTCCTTTAATAGAAAATAAAATTAAATTAATTGGACAGAGAAAAAACATGTAATTGCCAGGGAAACTAAATCACTGATTTGATGCCATGTATTCCTGACAGTTGTTTTTCCATAATTCCCATTAATTGGGCTCTGTAATTAATTAATAATTTGGAGGTTGATGACTTAAAGTCATTTGTAAGTTGCATCCTGGTTATATGAAATAAGAAACATTGAATCCTCAAATTGATATCAGATTACATTAAGATGTATTTCTATATTGAATATATATATATATATATATATTTGGTACCAGAGATTGAACCCAGGACCATTTAGCCACTGAACCACTTCCCCAGCCCTGTTTTGTATTTTATTTATAGACAGGGTCTCACTGAGTTGCTGGCCTCTCTAAGTTGCTGAGGCTGGCTTTGAACTCAGGACCTCCTGCCTGAGCCTCCTGAGCTGCTGGAATTATAGACATATGCCACCATGCCTGACTGAATAAATCTATTTTTTAAGTATCCATTTGCAATAGTCAATTCCAGACATAAATAGCAAGCATTTGATTAGATAGAAATCAAGGTCTTAAAAATGAAAGCTGATAATATGGACTCTTCCCCATAGGCCTATGGCTCCCTTATCATATCAGTTCAAGAATTCTGTACCTTGACTATATATTACAATTTCTGGGTGTGTTAGTCAGCTTTTTGTACCTGTGACCAAGATGCTAGACATGAACAACTCAGAGGAGGAAAAGTTTATTTTGGTTTATGGTTTCAGAGGTCTCAGTCTGTTGACTCCACTGCTCTGGGCCTGAGGTGAGGCAGAACATCATGGCGCAAGGGTGTGGTAGAGGAATGCTGCTCAACTTGCTCAGCTTATGGCAGGAGAGGGAG